>JALPQI010001201.1:0-149652 GCA_025490895.1 Thaumatotibia leucotreta | reverse complement strand
AAGTATTCAATAACGGCAATTTTGTCATTTTGTCTGTGTTATTATATTTAACGTTTAAAATACCTTAAACAGCCGGTATAAGTTCTTAAAAACACCTTAAAATTTAGAAAAAGCAACTACAAATACAAAAAAGAACTTGTCTATTTCTAACTAACTTGTGGGGCATTCAATTGTTAGTTGTTTATAGAGTTACAAAAACGTATTACTGTTCAAGGCTTTAATTACGATGAAAAATGTATGTATTTGCCTTTAATGCTTCATAATTAGCTTATATCTAAATTATTTGCATAATTTTAAAACAGGCTGACATTTATTAGGACTGAGTGTTAATATTTTCAATGTCCCAATATGTGACATTGAAACTTGTACAGAAGTGCCATCTATTGGGACTGCCAGCAAAAGCACCTGACACTTACTCATACAATGGAGTTGACTAAGAATATTTTGAGAAATTTTGATATTGTCACCCCGTAAAATAAATACTATTTCACAAGACTAACAAACTACTCTCTCAAAACACATAACAATACTTTATGTAGATTTTTATATAATGTGAGCAAAATATCGTGATTCAAATAAATATTCTCTGTTAACATGTTGCGCACTGGTACGTACTTCCACCTTAACTCCATAAAAACAAATGATGTTTAATCGTAATCGTATTTGGGATACACTAAAACGAAGGAAAAACGGCCAGAAAATGCCCTATTCTGTGTACTTTATATCTACCAGGGAAACAAATTGAAAAAAAAAAGGAATGCTTCTGTCAGCCTCCGTAGACTAGTTGGTTAAACCTTGCCTACGAAGCTGGATGTTCCGGGTTCAAAACCCGGCGAGGCATTATTTGTGTATTTCTGTATCCCAAATATGTATTCCTTGGTCGTTGCTGTCTATGTATTTAAGTATCTATTGTATAACTATGTATATCGTCGCCTGGCACCTATATCATAAGCTTTAATTGAGCTTACCGTGGAACTAGGTCGATTTGTGTAATTATGATTTTATATACAAGGTTATTTTTTCACCAGTACAAATACTCTAAGGGGTGTATAAGTAAGTCAAAATGAACAACTTTTACTATGGGGCCAAACCTGAAATCGCGAAAAAAAAATCAGCTGTTTCATACATTTCAGACGACCATGAGTCGACAATTTCTATGGAACAGCTGATTTTTTTTTCGCGATTTCAGGTTCGGCCCCATAGTAAAAGTTGTTCATTATGACTTACTTATACACCCCCTGGAGTATTTGAACTGATGAAAAAATAACCCAGTATATCCCAAGATATTTATTTGTCATAAATTTTTATGATTTTCATTAAATTTAAATATTACGTTATCTTTTAGACATCCTCAAAAGCTTTTAACTTGTAATACAAGTGGAAGTCTTTTTCTTACACAGTTGATTAAAAAGGAATTCCGCTTCTATTCCAATTTACAAGTTTTCGAGAATTAGGTCCTCGGTATTATGCCTACACGTGTAAAATAAGGAAAAATATCTACGTTTTTCAATTTATCGGAGATACATCCGCTGGGATAAAAGATAAAACGTCTCAACATGTCTTGACATGACAGACACGTCTTACGCGTGCCGAGTGACAAAAACTTTTTCATTATTTACGGTTAGGGAGTTTAGAAAAAAAATAAAAATTGGCAAATTCAAACATTTTATACGGGCCAACAACTTTCCCGCCTAAGATGGAAGTACCAATACGTAACATGTTAACAGATAATATTTATTTGAATCACGATATTTTGCTCAAATATAAATCTACATAAAGTATTGTCATGTTCATGTGTTTTGGGAGAGGAGTTTGTAAGTTTTATTAAGAAATAGTAAGTATTTATTTTATAGGGTGACAATATCAAAATTTCTCAAAATGGCATCTTAGTCAACACCATTGTACAAGTTAGTGTCAGGTGCTTTTGCTGGCAGTCCCAATAGATGGCACCTCAGTACAAGTTTGAATGTCACATATTGGGACATTGAAAATATTAACACTCAGTCCTAATAAATGTCTGCCTATCTTGAAATTATGCAAATAATTTAGATATAAGCTAATTATATTAAAGTTGGGATATGAAGCATTAAAGGCACATACATTTACCGTCGTTTAAATTCCCTAATAATTAATTTTATCTTATCGATGGCAACTCAAGCTATGATGACGAGTATTGGTACAGAGTCGGGTACTAGTACTTCCACCTTACATTTTTTTTTATTTCGCCGACTTTTTGTGCTGACATGCTGGTTGGCCAGAGAATATCTTATAAAAATCCATTAACCCAACAACATGTGACACTTGAGCACTTTCCTTATAAGTAACGTAATATTTACTTATGTGTATTATGAGCTCATATCGAATCCGAGAAGAAAGCTATTGCAAAACCGTTACGTGGCGGCAAATATCACGTTCGGAAGTGACGGGTCTGCGCCGTGACGGGTGATCAGGTCTTATACGAGGTCAGTACTTCAGGTGTTAGAATTGACACTTTACACGACCGTGAGTACCATCCTTTTTTCGTTCTGGAGTGGAGCGGAAAGTGAAGGCATTTCGCAGCAATAATTTAAGGATCCATTGCAAAAAAAAATACCAAACGTCAGTAGAATTTAAAAAATGTAAGCAAATACAGCTGACTTTCTGTAGCATTTGACGTTTTTGACAATTATTGTGAATCACGTTCGCAGATATATTTTTACGTTAATGCTAATAAAAATCAACGATTTTAACTAAAATTGTATGTGAACTCAAGGTTTGGGATTTAAAGTTCGTAATAAAACCAAGATTGTGTTCTAAAAGTGCGTGAATGTGGGATAATGCAAGTTTTGAAGTTTTTTTAGATTCTATTGGCGATTGATATAGTTATGGCCGCAATCAAAACAAAAATTCAGATCGCGTCTATTGTGTTACGAATGTCAGTCATTCAAACTGACCTGACTTGACCATATTTAGAGTCTTGAATGCTAATTTCCTGGATTCGGCTTGGTTTCAGAGATAATCAACCTTTTTTCGAAATGAGTTTTTCGACGTAACTCGTCATTTAACTTCTTTTTGATTACAATGCTACCACAATGTGTTCTAATATTACCACACCTTTTGCCTGACAATCAAAAAATACGAATAGACTTGACGAAATAACCTGTACCTAAAAAAAACAATTGAAATAAATAATTTAAACAAATTGTTGTTGTGATAAAAAGTACTGGAAATGTTAAAAAGTATTCAAAAAGACGAAAAAAAAAAGAAAAAAAATTTTTTTTTGTTGGAATTGACATTAGGTCTCATAATATTTTTTGCTTATTTTGATGTCTAGAATGCATAATTACAATCTTTCGGAATGCTCGCGAACACCCTGTATGTAGTTCTGTGTGTCCAACAATCTTTGGGAGAAGAAAAATGCGGCAAATAAAAAAATTGGTGTGTTTTGTTGATCGTTCACAGAATATTTGAATTGTCGCCTTTTTTCGCTGTCAAGAGTCGTTAGTCGTTACACAGAATTTAACTTCGCAACACAAGAAATACCTATGTAGTTGCAATCGACAATCGACCCTTAAACTACCAATTTTTTCAACTAATATTAATGTTTCATATTTCTTCCGGATAATACAAAATAAGACTAACACTAAATTGCTTTCGGTACACGGCATATTACGCGTATTTATTGAATATTAATGCAATTTACGCCATGCCATGCCTATAATAAAACCATTAAATAAATAAACAATGACAACCAACTACGTGGTAAACCGCAAAATCCCAGCACTCAACCGACAATAATATAAAATGAATCAATCCGTGTAGCTGTGAAAATCGCGTCATTTTATTACACGACCAACATCTATTTGCTACTAAAAATACTATTTTAACTTGAGCGCCATATTATTATAAGCCGCAAAATATAAGTTTGCAGAGGGAAGTCCTATTCTGACACTGATATTCTGAATTAGCCAAGAACTCTATTATCATATTATGAATAATATACATAACTGTATAGCTTTCGAAACTCGTATAGCAAGTTTCATCTTCAATGAAATATCAACTGTGGTACTAATGAAATACGGTGCATTTTAAAGAAGTGTTTCAGTAAAATACGAGGTTTAGAAAGAATGTAATATGAATTATGATTATGACCAAGGTTTGAAATATGACAATAAATTAAATCAGTACCTCATAATTTTAGGTATTTTCAAAGAAATTCGACTTTGAGGGCATGGTCATTGAGCATTATATAATAAGGTCAGAGGTATTTGTAATAATTTTAACTAGGTATCTGACATAATTTAGAAAAAATTTCCTCATTTTGAGCTTCGCTACAGTCTGGTAGAAAAAATAAAGCATTCGGGTAAAATTCTTTTGATCCTAATAGGACAAAATTTTTGTGCCGTAATTTACATTCTTACATTTTTCAAACTTTCCATTGCGTTACCGCCATAAAAAAAAATATGTTTGTAAAAATGGTAACGGAGTGGAAAAAAAACTTGGGAAAAAGTTGTTCTCCTATCAAATCGACACAGCTTGCGATTCTGAGTGGAAATCAGTTCCATATCCAAAAAAAAAGTGGTGGGGACAACTTTGAAAGAAAAGGCCTATTTATCATAAAATATTTCTCTCTCAGTCTTGTTAACTCTTGTTTCGTTTCCTGTGAGGTTCGGAGATTCGGAAGAGATACTCCTAGGAGGTTTTTGAAAGTTTCATAACGGTCGATGTTTTTGACGTACCATTGCCTACACAGTTAGCTATACATTGATAGACCGCACAGTTAAAGTTGTTGCTGTTTGTACCTACTAGAACTACTAGGTACTTCCTAAACTTGAATATATTATTTAAAAAATCCTCTAAGGGGCTTTCCAACCCCTCACTGGCAGCAGGCTTGCACTTGTTTTATGTGAGGCTAGTATAATAATCATTTTAACAAGCTGATACGTTTTAAGTATTTAGGTACAGCATTTATATCTTAATAATGTTTGGTATACTTGAGTTTAAAATTTGCATGTTAACCTGCTATCAAAAATATGCAATCAAGATAAAATTCACATATTTTCTCTAATAGAAACAATCTTCAAATCTCTTATGCAACGTTGGATTACTCAAAATTTCGCAAGTCCTTACAAAGTTCACGCAGTTCTATGACTAATTACTATAAGCGTAGGGATTATAATCGCATCAAGTTTTATATCGCTTTGGTCACTCTGTCCCTGGAGGTATCCAGTCACAGATAAACAATCTCTAATTATCTGAGTGTCTCTAATTCGTTTAGGCTTTATGGCAAACATTTGTTGCGCATACCGCTGCTAGTACAAGTATCTTAAGAGAAACAGTACAATAACTTGAACTTAACCCTTTAAGGTCTAAACCCACTAGACCGTACCATACCGTGACCGTAGCATTAATGTATCAGACAAAAAAATATTCTTTGTATTGAAAAGCATGAGACTATGCCCACTAGGACGTTCCGGCGCCGACCAACACCGTCTCATACTTTTCTCTCTTTTCGTTAACCCACTAGACCCTACCATACCATGACCGTAGCATGAACGTATTCAGACAAAAACATATTCTTTGTATTGAAAAGTATGAGACGGTGTTGGTCGGCGCCGGAACGTCCTAGTGGGCATAATCTCATGCTTTTCAATACAAAGAATATTTTTTTATCTGATACATTTATGCTACGGTCATGGGATGGTACCTACGGTCTAGTGGGTTCCACCTGGGGTCTACCTTTATATATTTCAACCAGAGTTGGCACCACTGTCAATTTAAAACCTATTTTATGTTAATAACTCAAGTCAGCATAATATATAATAGGGCCCTGCCCTGCTACCGCGAACACCGAAGTTCGTAAATTGCGGAGATTTATCTCTGTCACTCCAACGAACGTGGCCTTGGCCGTGTGGTGACGGCAGTAAGAATATATTTGTCACCACCCCAACTCCTCCTGCGGGTGTCGTAAAAGTCGATTAAGGGATTGAAGTGTCACTGACCATTATTTGATAAAAGATTGATGATGGGCAGCAGCGTCATCATAGTAGACACAAATTACTGCGATTGCCAATACGCTTGCCCAGCGTGGCGATTATAGGCATTTACCTCCTAATGTGTCTATATGCATAGTTAATAGGAGAGGTCTACGTCCAGCAGTGGACTATCATAGACTGATGATGATGATGATGATGACTCCAACAAAGGCGTCATTAGAGTGACAGAGAAAAATCCGCGAAATTATAAAATATACGCGAAACTTCGATGTTCGCGGTTGCAGGCCTGTAAAGAAAGTGTTAAACTACCCTGCGAGTTCAAGTAAAGTCAAGGTACTGGTTATTATTGTACTTATAACAATAGTTAGAAATGCAAATTTGAATTGTGAAGTTTTATCAAAGATACAGCCATATATTTTCTATGCAAACTTAAATATACATGGTTATTATTAAGTTAACAAGGTACTTTTTAATTTTTACATTTGACATTTGATATTTTTGGCATTTCTCTGTTTTTTTCATCCAATCCTTAATATGTACAGTCAAGTGAAAAAATAAGTATCGAAAGAATCCGCTCATAAATATGTTACGACTTTCTTTTAGAGTGCACAGGGACATAAGTTTTAAACATTTTTGTGCACACCTTCTTTTGTCTTTGACTGTACTTAGGTAACTTGGGTATATCTCCATAGATATATCAAAGTTCCTTAGCAAGCGGAAAATACTAATGCATCTGAATATTAAACATAACATAATATATGTATTACGACTGATTATACTGTATTGTATAGAACATTCAGAATAGTTTCCACCTACATGTTCACATAAATTATCATCATCCTTGTATCCACTTATAAGCATTACAATATCGCTTTACGTATTGCAAATTCGTATGATTATCATATTACATGCATGTTTATTTGTGGTACAACACTTTTACATTCAACTTTGACCCTGTCCAACTTTCATTCTTTCAAATTTTAACATAAATCTAATCTGTAGTACAGCGCTTCTCAAACTTTACGATCCTAGATTGACCTTTAAAGGAGATCAACGGTTACTGTTCGTGGTACTTCATCTTGTGTTGGACATATTGACAGGATGTATTTTGACAATAAACAGGCAGGTATATATCACAACACAGTATAGAAACTTAAAGATAATGGTATAAATATTAGCTAATAATATCTTAAAAATCACTATATTGGATATTTTTTTGCAGAATGTTATATATTTACACAAAATAAAGTATCCCGCTGTATCGCAACGATGAAATCGTAAACTTCGAGCATTTATTCGACGGTGGAAAGGAGAAACCTGTTAAGCGACATTTTGGTAATTGTCCAGGAGAGCGTTTTAAAGTTTTATTTTTAGGAAAAAAAATCGTATCACTTTCTGTGGCCGCTTTAGAGACTTGTGTTTTTTGAACGTACTTTGTCAAATTGTCATATCTATGAAATAGTAATAACGTTATTTCAATAAACTTGTAACCTTCTGAAATAAATGTCGCTTAATTGATATTGACCTAAGAATTCTCCGAAACGAGCCTTTAAGCGACCCTACGGTTTATAAATAAAATTATTTTAGTCTGATAAGTGTCGCTTACAGGGCAAGGTAATTTGTATGACATGCAATTAACCGACAACAGTAGCAGTGGAAAAAAAAACTTAAGTGACTATGTATATAAATATGTGTATGCTTAAGTGACACTGACTAAATTTTAGTAAATAATTGCGTCGCTTAACATCCCTGTCTTTAAATTTGACCATTATTTCATTATACCTTAAGCAACATTGAAGTCGTCAGATCTCAGTATTACTTGGCTTAAACGACGCAAAAAAAAAGCCGGTTCCGTCGATATATAAAACTCATTTTTGACCAAAATGTCGCTTAAAGGGTTTCTCCTTTCCACCGTCGTATTTATCTCTGTCGCTCCTATCAAGGTGTGATTTGAGTGAAAGAAACAGTTGCTAGAAATTTCAGATTTTCGAAGTTTATGGCAACGATCTTTACAAACACCGACCCGAACAGTTTGAGCATCGCTAAACAAGAACTCCTAATTTAAATTATGCTAATAAATGACCCAAAACCCGTAACAATAATAGCGCGAATCTGTTCGTACGCAACGTTTATAGTTGCCACACATACTGAGAAAAAAACATCACAATAATGGTTTTGTAACGGTTATTTTTTGGTCCATGTGATGGGCGCAAGCGGCCACTGCTTGCTGTAAAATTATGTGGCGTTGATGACCTATGAACTACTGACCTATCGTGCCATGAGTTGGAAAGTAAATAAAGATACGTTAGGTTTTACTCGATACGCAATGCATTGTATTCTACGGCCGATGGCCTGCTTTACGTATCGAGTAAACTAACGTTATCGATATTTGCAAAGTTATGGTACGCTACTACAGGCTTAGCATACAGCATGTCGCCGAGATATAAAGACACTCCATTCCTCTTTTATATAAGTAGGCCATCCCGCCTGCACGCCAAGATGGCCAATCGTAGCCCAGCGCAGGGGCTACAACGAGGAAGAAAGGGCTCAATAGCCGAGCCCGAGATAGACCGGGCCGTCGTAACGGCCCGTGACAGAAGCCGCCAAAGAGGGAAATACAACCCTGGTACGGCCACCCCCTCCCCCCCCCCCTCGCGGGAGCACGCTAGAGGATACGATACTATTAATTTATATAAGAAGTAAACGGAAGTCTATCTCGCAGCTACATACTGTCGCACCAATCATGTGCTTAGCCTACAGCTATCTCTTTCCTGTAGCCGCACCATGACTTTGCAAGTATCGATAACTACATTCTATCGCGCTCTTTTTTTTTATGTTGGCACAACAAAGTGGCTCCACCCCACCTGATCGTAAGTGAAAAGTAGATCACAAATCGCGGTGGCAACGAACAGGAGACAATCAGTAACCTGTTAGTTGCCATCGCCTTGCTGGCTCGCTAGATGCTTCTTCACGGTCCGTTTAAAGGGTCCCAACTTATAGGTATGCGGAAACACATGTGCCGGTAAAGAATTCCACTTTTTAATAGTCCGGCAATATGAAAGAATTGCTGAATTTCTTAGTACGTGTGGGAATATTTTCCACGGTGAAGGAGTGACACCGCAAACCGGCACGTGTGGTTTTATAACGGAAAGGGGAGGGCGGGATGAGGGAAAATAACTCTTCAGAACACTCACCATGGTACAGGCGATAAAAAACGCTCAGGAACCAATGTCTCTGACATATTGGAGCGAGCGCGATGGCCTGATTTACATATCAAGTAAAGCCTAACGCATCCTTTACTTTCTCACTCACGGCACGGCTATACGGGAGGCTATTTGAAATCGCTCGCCTCTCCTCACTTGAAACCCATAATCAGTACCATAATCGGCAATCCGTGGAACGATTCCTCTGCTAACACCATTTTGTTTTAACACTTAAACTTTTACAGATTTTACATCAGTGGGTAATTATCATTCTTGCCCATTGTTCTGGTGAGTTTATGATCTGTAATACAAGTTCCTTTGTGATTTGAGCAATAAGAATTTACTTGTACAAATGCAGTCAGATACATGAGATATATCACGGATAGGTTAGCACAGATTATACGATTATATATATACGATTTTGATCCTTATGCCTTTGCCAACGTTCCAAAATGTATACATATTATTAAACGTGACTGTACCAATACGCGAGTAGTACGTACTCGTTGGTATTAACTTTGTTTAGTTTAAATCGAAAAAAAGAACTTCTGGCTCTAAATAATGTAAATAATAAATATTTTTCCCCAAAAAACTGCGCCATAACCAAGCGAGGATGTTGCATAAACGCGATAAGCACATCACTCAAATACTTCAATAAGACATACCATAAATAGATACTAGACAGCAAAAGCTATGTCAAATGCAAGCTCTTAAATTATGAAATTGCAAATCGATTCGAATCAATAATTGCATTGCGCCAATAATGTATTTTGCAGTACACTTCAATTGTGTACCTTATCGTTATAGTGTTAGGCACATATAATTTTGTCTTTGTATATAACCAAGCGCATGGTATGGTGCATTCGACGCAGGTAAACCAGTCTAAGTATACAGGGTGTAACAGATAATCCATTTAAAGGCCAGAATCGATCTGATTAGGAAAAGTAAGAGAAATACTCAGTCGATTTTTTTTGGATCCATGGATCTAAAGTTAGAGTGGATGACACAATTTTTTTTTTGTTACAGCTATAGATATAGACTATATCTCCGAAGATATAGTCTTTAGAAAAAAAACTTTCTTTCGGGAATCTTATTCTTTTTAAAAGATCTATTCAACGATACCCCACAGTAAAGGATTATAGCGAAATAAAAAAACATCCCCATTTTACGGCTACTGAGGTCTAAATACACTAGAAACGATTGAAATGTAGACACAATGATTTGTGAATTGTCTTCGGTTGCAAACTGTGATTATGGTCTTGCAATCTGGACAGCCAGACTGGCAGACTAATTAATAACCGTAATGGTTAATTAGACAGTATTAGATTGACCTCAGACAGACCTCATTGTTCGGGGACCCCAGGGTATGAGGCTTGCTTTACAATGCATTGCGACTAAGACTAACAAGCTGGGTAGGTACATTTTTTAAAATGGTAATTTATTTATAAAATAAAACTATGAAAACGGATAATATTTCGCGTATATACATTTAATTTAACTTCATCCCGACGTCTCAAACACTTTACAGGGTTCGTGGTGTGGGCGAGTTTATCCGTTTTCATAGTTTATTTCATGTGTAATCTTCGCGGTAACCGAATAAAATATTGGTCATTTTTTATTAATTTTCTCAAACATGCAACGAAATGTTGTCATTATGTTCGTCATAATAGGCTTTAAAGTATGACGTTGCAGGCGGATGACCTCGAGATAATAGTAAAGGATATTCATACGAATTTAACGGCCCAGGCCGGTAAGTAATATTTTTTAAAATATGGCGTCGGTATTCATAAGCTAAATTCTGTTTTTTTGATTGCCGTATTTTTTTTTCATTGCATATGTTTGAGAAAAGCACAATACATTCCTCGCCGTGAAATGGGCTTACCGGCTTCGTATCACTGTCCGGCCTCACTACGTTCGGCCGTCCATACCTACTCAGCCGATAAGCCCATCTTTCCCGGCGTCTGCAATAATGTACTATTATAATATAAGTAATAAAGGTTGTAACAAAAATAATGGAAAATCGTTTGAAGGCCCGTTCAGGAATCTAGGTACATTTTGATTAGAAGAGTGTCCGCGTTATAAACGCGTACATACTTTCTATCCGGCTCGCTCGCACCAATCTACGAGTACGAGCGAGGTAGATAGAAAGTAAATCCACTACTGAATCTCTACCGCGAACCACGAACGAATTGTTGCCTCCCTGTCACACTTACGTACGAATTCACTAGTGCGACAGAGACTCAGATGTACAAGACTAAGCACGTAATCCTAACATTTCTAACACTAGGTTAACTGAGATGACATCACATTATTAAGTTACAATTCATAAACCTTATTTCAAAGCCGTTAAGGTCCATAAATTATTCAGTACTATTGTCCATTGTGAAAGTCCCATCGATCACAATACGCACATGTTACAATTATGCGTCTGTAGATTATTATCTCCTCTTTGATTACTTTGTAAGGTATTGTACACTTATCGTCATACCTACAAAGGCATGATCGCGGTAGAAATGTCGATAGTTCGATATAGAGCGCGATTGTTTTGTGCGTTAATCGCAGCGTTAGTCGCACGCGTCTGATTTTCACGGAATTTTCAGACCTTGTTAGGGTGGTAGAGCAGTAGCAAGAAGTCCATTGCGTAAATGGCATGCGTCTAACGCGTCCGATTAACGCACAAAATAACCGTGCGTTTAAGGATAACAAACCAGATATATTATACAATATACGTCATCATCTACAGAAAATGTGTATAGAGAATGATGTAATTGACTATAATTACTTTGCCATGGGATACACAAATAAGTATTGGTATATATTATATTAATTTAAGAATACTTTCGGTATTAATATCAATGTCACTATGAATAAATAAATAGGATATTATTTCAACAGATCTCCACGGGTACATATTTATTAATTTATTTAATCTTTATTGCGCAAAAGAAAAAACTTATAGTACAAAAGCCGAACTTAATGCCATACGGCATTCTCTACCAGTCAACCTTGAGGCAAAGCAGAAAAAATGTAGGCGGTGCATTAAGAAAAACATTAATAAAATGAAGGTAATGAAAATAAAGCATATTTTCAAAAACAAATAAAATACTAAGAATACACATATACATAATATTTATACATGAATACATACGAGTAATTACATACATATTTGTAGCACATTGTATAATATAGATTAATATAAAATATCGTAATGAGAAGATACATTAAAAGACTCGAAGGGCACTTTACGACGCAATCGCTGTACTTACAAATATCAAAGGCAACAAAATAAAAAGAAAAACAGATACATTTCGACACGAGGCGAACTAAGCCACTATTTTTGTTTATTCAATTCGATGATTGATTGATTGAGAAACGTCTTGATAGTCCTATGGGAATATTTACGCCGAGTTTTATAACTTTTATGAACATAAGAGTACCTATATTACACGTAACTAGTAAAACTTAGTTCTTATACCTACTTATAATGGGTATAATGTGTATGAATAACATTTTTATACAAGAATACATTTGAGGCTAAGAAATAGAATTGTCATTGACCATTTTGTTTATAGAAGATTGACGGTGGGCAGCACCATCATATATTATCATTGGACACACTAATGCGATCGCCAACCCGCTTGTGATTGCCGACCCGGTGGCGATTATCGACATAGCTTCCTAATGCGTCCATCCAGAGGCCTACGTCCAGTGGACTGAGATTGACTGATGATGATGATGACGATGAAATTAATTTAGAATCTTGTTTAGGTGTTTTATAATTTCGATATAATATGCATCATTAGCAATAACAAAAAAACATACATATAAATAAAATAATATGAGAAGTTTTAAAGATAAGTTTATTAATGTACACATACATACATCATCAACCCATTTCTGTCCACTAATGGACAAAGGTCTCTCCTATTACCGTATTGACGCAATAAGTGGTAAATACCCATTATCGCCACGTATCGCGGGTTGGCGATTGCAGCAGTGTGTCTATATGATGACGCTGCTTCCCATCATCAACAACAAATAAATGGTCAGTGACACTTCAATCCCTTATTCGACTTTTAGGACACCCACAGAAAGAGTTGTGACGGAGTTAGATGGCTTGGAGTTTATTAATGTAATTATCGCTAACTCTTCGCTAAATTATAATTACATCACATTTTGTGTATAATGTCCCAAGATATTTATTTATTTATTTATTTATTTATTATCACAAACTTGGCCGGCACCCTGCCGTACGTAATTTATGGCGAAATATCTTGACAAGGTATCCATGTTAGAGTGACTTCAAAAGCGAGAAGTATCTTTCATGGGCAGATGTTTGTTAGCTATATTATGATGTACAGTTTGTGAAACAGGCCTCCTACCACAAACACTGAAGGTCGTAAACTTCGGGAATTTGTCTCTATCACTTCAATGTAGGCGTCATTAGAGCGACAGAGAAAAATACTCGAAATTTACGAATTTCGGTGTACGCGGTAGCAGGCCAGGATACTTAGCCAAATTGTCAATCTCGTAGCGTATCGTAGTTTTCCCTCTCTGTCACTCTTTCATATTAGTGCGACAAAGACAGTTAGCTGCCTTTCGTTCGCGATTGACGATTAAGCGTTAGCGACTGGCAACTTGTCTAAGCACCCTGTAGCCGTATCATGAGTTGGCATTGCCAAAATAATGTTTACATTTGCGTTTACTCGATAGTCGATGCGTACTCGTAAAGTAAAAACACGCTCTCTCCAAAAGCCGTATCATGAGTTGGAAAGTAAAGGATACGTTGGGCTTAAAAAATACTCGAATTTGAAGAAACTAATTTATTACGTCGCGTCAACCAATTTTTAGATAGACTGCCGAATAATTTAAAAATAACATAAAGTCTTCTTTCTATCTACGATAGGTATTTAAGATACTTTCCTTTCATGTCCCATAGTTTTGGGACGGCCCAGCTTATGATCGCTTAGTACCCGAAACACAAGCCTTAATTGAGTTTACCGTGCAAATAATTCGATTTGTGTAAAGGTGCATTTAGACCAAACGAGCATTCGCTCATTCTATCCCCCACTCTACGAAATCAACGAATTTCGACGAATCACGTTTTATGTATTCGTTCGAATTTCGTAGTATGGGGTATAGAATGAGTGCTCGTTTGGTCTATCTCGTATGCATCTTTAACATTGCGCATTATGTCGGCGCGACCGTTTTTCAACCGACTTCAAATTCTCAATCAAAAAAACATACAGTCGAATGGTTTTTTTATGTTGTTAATTTGGTCCAGTTCTGACAATGGCATCTATGAGAAAACCATATAAGTCTTCAATTTGCATTAAGCATGTGCGCGACAAATGGACGAACAACTCAATATCACGCCAACCGATTTCGATAATTCTTTTTTCAATCAACTTCAAAGCAACCGAAAGGATTCTGATGAAAGGATCTAAGAGAAATCGATTGAAGCCATTTTTAATTTGGTGATTATTGAAAAGTCATTTAGTATGGCGTGCAACTTCCATGTTTCATTTGTTCGTTGCGTACTGCCTATGACGCCATTATTCTTTATTTTATTATTATTGTGAGCCTAACTATAGTGTCCCACTGCTGGGTAAAGGCTTCCCCCCATTTTCTCCAATCTGATCTAAATGTCGACCTGCCTCCGGCCATTCTTTCAAAAAGGAGTCCAGATCGTCTCACCATCGCCGACGAGGTCTGCCGCGTTTCCGATTGGAGCTGTCAGGCTGCCACTCTGTGGCTATCCTATGACGCCATGTTAAAAATAATTTAAAAAGTAATTCCAACCACAGTGGGGTCATGACCAAGCATTCTATTGCCATCGCTATATTTGGCACGTCAACCGCAAAAGTGAACGTACTCTTGACATTCTAACATTGAAAGTGTTAACTTAGAGGTGCAATCAATTTGCACTTTTGCCCGGCAATTTTGATGGATTTTTATGTTAGTGACAGCGCTGTATTAGGCACAGCCTTCTACGGCTTCTACGTATTTATTATTCATTATGTAACATGAAATTTCATCTAGTAATTACCCATTAAGTCTAACGATCCCACGAATGTTTCGTCGTCGTCAATTTCATGTGGCGGCTTGGCGGCTACCTTCTGAATGTATGCTTTCAATTCCAACTCGGCTGGCTTCCAATCCGGCAGCGCAGAGATGTGCATATCCAGTAGTTGCATTCAACATACTCTTCAGTACTACTTTTCCACCACCTAACCGAGAGGTCGAGAGTCTAGAGTAACCACCTCTTACGTTCAAGTCATAATCTCATCCTTGTAATAAAATGCAATTTTATATGTTAAAGCTTTAACCATAGGTACGTGATGTGAAGTTATGGAACGGTTTGCCTCTATCCACCCGGCAGTGACAGTCCGTGGTATCATTCAAGGCTAATATAAAGAAGATGTGGCTATCCACCAACGATGATTAAGTTTATTACTGACATTGTAACAGTTATAGTATTTGTATATATTTCTTTTGCTTAGTATTTATGATAATAATATAGTTTATGTATTGTTTGATAAAAGATATATGTGTATTCTATTAATTTAGAGTACCTAGTGTATTTTAATTCCTTATGTTTGTTTTGCATCGTGTAAAGGCGGATTTAGACTAAACGAGCGAATGCTCATTCTATCTCCCATTCTACGAAATCAACGAATTTCGACGAATCACGTTTTGTGTAACGAATGAATTTCGTAGAGTGGGGTATAGAATGAGCATTCGGTGGTTTTGTCTAAATCCATCTTAATTTTTCGAATCTCCAATCAATCTTTCAAAGCTGGAAGAGATCCCTTAGTGTTTTTAACAAAATATGTATACAATAAAGTGATTTACTACTAAGTATATCACCAAAGCCCCCATGATAGTAAACTTGTCCCTTAGTCGTGGCTGTGTATGTTTTTTTTCACGGACCTATATGGGTGAATCAACTTTTTCTGTCTGTTATAGCCATGGTTACGGTCGCCTGAGTCACGCTGGTTTTATGCAAAATTATGCTCTTTTGTTTCTTGTGCGAGAAAATAGTCGACAGCCCATCGCTTACTCGCCTTTGGTGGCATAAGTGCCTAAAGCTAAAATGATTACTGAAACTCATATGCCTCGCTTGGGGCATGATCGCCTTTCGAAAGCCAAAGGTTAATATTGACTGACAAATTCATCGGCTAGCAGTCATATATTACTTGCATGAGATTCGCTTGTCTGAGTTTGCATAGCGAATTATCGAGATAATTAGATATTGCTATGCTATTGGTTAATACTGGCTTCCAAAATCACTTTAATAAAAATATTAACATTTTGACACCCTCCGTAGCCTAGTTGGTAGTAACCCTGCCTACGAAGCTGGAGGTTCCGGGTTCGAACCCCGGCGAGGGCATTATTTGTGTATTTATTTATCACAAATATTTGCTCCTTGGTCATGGCTGTGACCTATGTATTTAAGTATCTATATGTATCTATCTATCTATTATATATATATCGCCTGGTACCCAACATCACAAGCCTTTAATTGAACTTATTTATTTATTTATTTACGAGTAAAGTTTTTTCGAAGTAACCAAAATATTTTTAAGTAGTCACATTTCTATTTCCCACAAATTATAAATATTTGATGCAATATAGTACCAAATAAAAATACCTTCTTATCCCACCTTAGTAGTTGTAGAGCTAGGTCATTTTAGGGTTAAGTAAGGAAATTAGGAACCCTTATTGTTTCGCCATTCGGTCTGTTCGTCTGTCTGTCCGCAGCATAGCTCAGTAGCCGTTAGTAGTATAAATTATCAATTTGGTACAGGTATACACATTATATAATCACTCCGGTAAAGTGGTAGAATAAAATTTAGAAAAAAAATCATATACAATTGTAGAATGGCTTCTTGCTGATGTGAATCGCCCGGATTGGTTACCGATGCAAAGTTGTCCATCGAGCTCGCTGCGTTTCCGCATTGAATAGCAATGGACAGTATCTGCTTCAGCAACGAAATAATTACAAATTGTCATATTTAGATACTTATGTAAATATATAAATAGAAAACAACCATGACAGCGTACAGCGAAACAAATATTTTTAAGATTCGATACAAAGAGATACCCTGATCAGCAAGGATCGGACAAACGCCCGTCATTCTGAAAACATAACCCTGTTCCGTACAGTAGAGTAGAGACTTCTTTATCTTATGATATTAACATATTTTATAATATATTTTTATAACAATAACACAAGGTACCTATTTATTTAGGAGATCACAACTCTTTCTTACTTGTACAACATGATTGCAACGAATAAACGATTTAGAATTTTTGATATTAATTATTATTAGTGACCAATGTTATAAATTTATAATCGTGGTGTCTACAAATAAGAAGGAGTTGGGATGTCTTAAATAGACACTTTTTTATTAAGTTATTAAAAAATTATCTTATACATTAAAATATGTTAACAATATAAGATAAGGAAGTCTCTACTGTACAGAACAGGGTTATGTTTTCAAAACGACGGGCGTTTGTCCAATCCTTGCTCATCAGGATTCAAACCGGGACCTCCATCTTAGCAGGCAGGGTCACTACCGACTGAGCTCCAAAGGCCAACTATTCAAAAGCGTGTGTAAGTTAAAATTATTAATAAATCAAGCTTTTCAACTTCAAAGAATCTTCAACAATACGGCGTCCCTCAAACACTAATTAGTTATTTACTAATGACATTATTGAGGTAATGAGCTATTGAAAATAATGCGGATGTGTTGCATGTTTCCATACAGGGTGTTTCACAAGTAGCACATATTATACCTAATTGCATATTTATAGAAAAACAATACAAATATGGCAGCAATAATACGTACACTATTTGTGTATTTATTTATCACAAATATGTGTTCCTTGGTCATGGCTGTCTATGTATTTAAGTATCTATATGTATGTATCTATCTATCTATTATATATGTATATCGTCGCCTAGTATTCACATCACAACCCTTAATTGAGCTTACCTACCTTGGGACTAGGTCGATTTGTGTAAGGTGTCCCAAGATATTTATATATTTTATTATAAATTCATATTCGAAAGAAAAAGTCATGTTTCACTATTCGCATTTACCGACCCATGGGGGTTATACTCGTATAGGCATATTATAATATCTATAAAATAGCCTAAATCCAATAATATTTAGTAGTTACTTAACTGTTTACTCAGCTTATTCATAAATAGTAACGAAGCGTAGACTCGTAGACCACGCACACTAAAGTGTTCGAAACGTCGGGATATAACTAATGGATTAAAAAAGCTACGAAGCGTATAATAATAATAGCTAATTTGTGTTGTGTCTGTTTGTACCAAACGCAAATGTCAAATTAACAGATGACATGAATAATTAGCAGATTTTTTGTTTACATGAAGAGACGCTTAAGCATATATGTATAAATGGAAGGCAGCTGGTACTTATAGCTCAGGTTTATACCTATTTTAAGTACCTATCAGGGTAACAAGTTTGGATAAAATCTGTACACATGTAAGTTAAATGTATACAAGATGTAAGTAAACCTTTTTGTTTTAATAAACTTATTATTATTATAATAATCGAACGAGAAAAAATAAATAAAAAAAATTAACATTTTTAACCTTCTCACTCTCAAGTAGCCGCTTATCCTTGTACACAAAGTGCATTATACAAGGTGCGAGCCGAGAATTTGATCAGCCACTGATTCTTAGATACCCCGTATTTGTATGTCATACAGAGCAACTTTTACTATTAAACCCGAAATCTCAAAAAAAGACCATACAAAAATGACGAGATCTCACAACCAACATGTATGAAACATGAAATAAAACTATAGAAACCGATTACATAGCGTCATATTACTAACGTTTCGAACCCTTTCATCATCATCATCATCAGCCTATGATAGTCTACTGCTGGACGGTGTAGGCCTCTCCTATTTACTATGCGTATAGACGCATTAGGAGGTAAATGCCCATAATCGCCACGTTGGGCAAGCGGATTGGCGATCGCAGTAATGTGTCCGCTATGATGACGCTGCTGCCCATCATCAATCTTTTGTTAAATAATGGTCAGTGACACTTCAATCCCTTAGTCGAATCTTACGACACCCGCAGGAGGAGTTGGGGTAGTGACAAATGTATTCTTACTGCCGTCATGTCACCACACGGCTTACGTCGAACCCTTTACACCTTGTCAATAACATGTGTATGTAAAGGTGGATTTACATCAAACGAATACCCCACTTTACGAAATCAACGAATTTCGACGAAATACGTTTTGTGTAATGAACGAATTTCGTAGAGAGGGGAGCGAATTTCGTAGAATGAGCATTCGCTCGTTTGGTGTAAATCCAACTCAACGGGATGTTTTTTTGCGATTTTGCAAAGCACCCATGTATCAAAGTAAACGTTGTTCAGTATGACTTATTCAAATTTTCATGTGGGACATCAGGGGTTTTACTTTCATTAGTAGATGAATCACCCTGTATAATTCGTTTTGTGTACAAGGATAGGTGGCTACTTAAGAGTAAGAAGGTTAAGATGGATCTCCTCTTGTTTGGTAATATTGTAGAGTAATAACAAATCATATAATTTTGACATCTACGCAGCGTAGGACGTCACCTTACAAGATGAACAGACGACCTTATAGTCCAGCCGTACAGGCGTGTAAGTGTTACAGTACCTGTAAGTTCTTACGTAAGTTATAGGGACGGGGCTATACTAAGAAATGAGACAGTGATATTCACCTCTGAAACGGCCACCTCTCATTCCTTAGTATAGCCCCGTCCCTATAACTTAAATAAGAACTTAATACAGGCTGAAGATGCTGGGAGACGCTGGATGAAGGTCGCATGCAATCGGTACATAATAATATTATGGAGATACAAAGGATTGTTGAGTGAAAATGAAAAATATTAATTTCGTATCTTACGGTTACATTTTTTCATATTATGTGCCTCTTTTTAAGTATTTGAGATACTTGTATTAAGAAGCACCGCTCTTCCGAACTAACAATAGCTACTGAAATAGGTAATTTGCATACAAGATATTGTGAGATAATTTGCTTTTTTCAAAACGCTTGACAAAATGAAATTGAAATTATTGCAAAAATTCCAAATTCCGTCCTTCCTTCCTTAAATTCCAAAATATTAACCTATAAAGGGGAGACTATAAATATCTTGGAACATATTAACACCATTATTTTTACCCAGTGGTTGACTGGTAGAGAATGCCTTAAGGCATTAAGTCCGCCCTTTGTACTTTTTTATTGTGCAATAAAGTTTAAATAAATAAATAAAAATAAATCAACTTAGTCCCACGGTATGCTCAATTAAAGCTTGTGATGTTGTTGTGTGTTGTGAAGGACTATGTTCAGCTGTGGACGTCGAATGGCTGAAATTATGATGATTATTATTTAAATCAGTGTGTTCAAGTCATCCATGATTGAATTGCAATTATTAGATAATAATTTTGCCGCGTGGGAGCAATGCCATCAGGGAGTAATAATTACCACCCCAACTTTTCCTGTGGGTGTAGTAAGAGTCGATTAAGGGATTAAAGTGTCACTAGCCATTAATTTATTGAAAATTATTCATGGGTAGAAGCATCATATACAGGGTGGAAATTCTTTTTGTATCAGTGAGGGCCAGAGGACTAATTAGCGTGACAGATAATGTAATTAAAGTTTAACTTTTTTCCCATAGTACTTAAATGTATGAAAACAGTTTTCTTTAATTTTTGGCTTTTTTGTGCATTGTTGTAAGTTGACCACTCAGAACTTATTAGTAACTGGTAGGGATTGAATCGATTGGCACAAAAAATTAAGAGTGAAAAATAAAACTTTTAACTTTCATACAATTTGTATGGGCATTTAAAATCTCAATTTGCGGCTTTTCTAGCCAAAATTTTGTTTTGGTCCCATACAAGCATTTGATCCTGAACTGGAACAGGATCAGTGGGCATCAAAAAAATTTTCTAGCATTATTGACAAACTTAAAAATTACCATTTTCTAGCACCTGTGTTTTTCCAAAATCTGTATACGCCAATTTTCATTAATTTAAAATCGAGCGAAGGTATTTTCGCGTAGCTACTCTGGATCTGTTGCCCTCACTGACCCAAAAAGAACCCTGCAGGTGTCTACTATTGCGATCGCCAATGCGCTTGCCCAGCATAGTAGTACATTTCCTAACTAGTGCGGGAAAACTTTTTTTCGGCGAAGGTGAAAGTTGGAGCCCGAGTGAAACGAGGGCGACAATCACCCGAGTTAAAAAATAGTTATTTGTTATACAAGGGTGCAAAGTTGTATTTTACCCGCGAGTATGAAATTGAAACACGAGCAAGCGAAAGGATTCTATAGTTGAACCACGAGCGAAGCGAGTGGTTCTAAAATAGAATCCACAGCGCAGCGAGTGTATCAACACACGAGAATTAAAATACATTTGCACCCGTGTGTAACACAAAACTTTTCCCCTCACTATAGCGAGGAAACTCAAAAAAGGTAATTATTTGTTCACATTACAATCATCATCGGGTTAGTGATAATAATTTTCCAAATGCATCATGTATTTAATGCAAGATTTTGTCGCAGTAAACTTAGCACGAAAAAGTAAACGCAGCACGATTTTAACACATTCCTGTAGTTGCACACCAACGCCAATACATTATTAAATCATTCTCATTCATTATTTTTACAAAATTATAACAGAACACCCTGAAAGTTGTTTAGTTTACTATTTTTATGCGTGTTCGAGTCGGTAAATAAAGATTACCTATAATATTCTTTGACAATGTTGACGTTGACATTTTCTGCGTTTTGTGATTACATCTAGTCATCTTATCATTATTCACTAAAACAATTGTTACTTATGGAATTTTAGGATTTATATGTTAAAATCATCATATTATATAAAGGTTTGTATTTTACACTAAATTCTCAAACAAATTATTTAATTATCATTAATATGGAACAATTTCCATGAGCATTTTACGTTTTGTTATTCCAAAACCAAGGTCATTACTTTGCCACACAAGTGAATAATATGCGTTTTTACACGTTCGTATTAAAGGATAAACGAGCACTTTGCGAGCTAGTGAGGGGAAAAAAGTTTTTGCACGTGTAAAAGACGATTTTTTTCATAACAAGTACGTCAAAAAGAGAAATTACCGCGCGCGAAGCGTGCGCAAAGTTCGTTTTGCGCACTAGTTAGGAAAAGTATATTTTGTGATCAGTTATATTTGGTGATCTTTTGAATCAGTCATATTTGGTGGCCGTGTGGTGACGGCAGTAAGAATACATTTATCACCACCCCAACTCCTCCTGTGGGTGTCGTAAGAGTCGACTAAGGGATTGAAGTGTCACTGACCATTATTTGATAAAAGATTGATGATGGGTAGCAGCGTGATCATAGTGGACACATTACTGCGATCGCCAATCCGCTTGCCCAGCGTGGCGATTATGGGCATTTACCTCCTAATGCGTATAGCGTAGTTAAAGGAGAGGCCTACGTCTTGCAGTGGACTATCATAGGCTGATGCATGGAATCAGTTATATTTTAACAATTAATGAGTACATTGTGTTTCAGTGTACAGCGCCATAACGCACCAACCTTATTTCTAACGAATTGGGTCAAGTACAGTACAAGACCATCGATTATTGATCAATATTTACCCAACACCTACAATAGTTATTTGTTATACAAGGGTGCAAAGTTGTATTTTACCCGCGAGTATGAAATTGAAACACGAGCAAGCGAAAGGATTCTATAGTTGAACCACGAGCGAAGCGAGTGGTTCTATAATAGAATCCTGAGCAGCGAGTGTTTTAACATACGAGAAGTAAAATACATTTGCACCCGTGTGTAACACAAAACTTTTCCCCTCACTATAGCGAGGAAACTCAAAAAAGGTAATTATTTGTTCACATTACAATCATCATCGGGTTAGTGATAATAATTTTCCAAATGCATCATGTATTTAATGCAAGATTTTGTCGCAGTAAACTTACCACGAAAAAGTAAACGCAGCACGATTTTAACACATTCCTGTAGTTGCACACCAACGCCAATGCATTATTAAATCATTCTCATTCATTATTTTTACAAAATTATAACAGAACACCCTGAAAGTTGTTTAGTTTACTATTTTTATGCGTGTTCGAGTCGGTAAATAAAGATTATAACCTATAATATTCTTTGACAATGTTGACGTTGACATTTTCTGCGTTTTGTGATTGCATCTAGTCATCTTATCATCATTCACTAAAACAATTGTTACTTATGGAATTTTAGGATTTATATGTTAAAATCATCATATTATATAAAGGTTTGTATTTTACACTAAATTCTCAAACAAATTATTTAATTATCATTAATATGGAACAATTTCCATGAGCATTTTACGTTTTGTTATTCCAAAACCAAGATCATTACTTTGCCACACAAGTGAATAATATGCGTTTTTACACGTTCGTATTAAAGGATAAACGAGCACTTTACGAAATAGTGAGGGGAAAAATATTTTCCCTGTTCTCTACTTGTTTACGTAAAGCTGTGTTTCTAATCAGGAATGGACAATTTTCCGAATAATCCGATAACAAAATAAGTTTCGCGTTGGCAGGTAAAACAAACAACAGGGGCCTATTTCTCGAAAGCTTGTAACTTGTAATACAAGCGGAAGTCCTTATCTAATTAATAGTGTTAAAAAGAGACTTCCATTTGTATTACAAGTTACAAGCGTTCGAGAAACGGGCCCCAGATAATGGCAATTTTTAAAACTCTTGTTAAAAAGTACCTATGCAATTTTTAATCCATACTTTAAATAAAGCTTAGTAAATATCAGATATTACAGCCTCTGTGAAGATGGATATCCCAGGTTCAAATCCTGGTAAGGGTACCTACTTAATTATTTGTTTAATGACTTGAGGATCACAGAATATATCTAGGTAAAACTACAATTTATGTATTGAAAATGAAAATGAAAAATGAAAAATATTTATTTCCTTGAACAATTTTGGTGCAGTTTTGGTTAAGTTGGGTTGAGACCTCCTAAGTAAATAATACTTGTATCAGGAAGCCTCGCTCCTCCTTATTAAATTTAACTAATCTACTTAACGTAACCTATATCTAAGATTGGCTCTTGTGGCATTGTACCGAGGATGCTGGCGGCATTTCCTCGCTGTATCGCAATACTGACGCGTTGTGCGAGGAAGTCGCCAGCTCTTCAGTCTTTAGTTACGTTGACCAGACGTTTCAACGCTGGGGCTAAAGGTAAATATATCTAGCCGCTCAGAAAGTTTAAACAAAATAAAATTATATTCCATTTAGGTATTTCTCATTTAGTTTGACATGTGTCACGACCATGTTCGAAAGTTAAGGGTTTCTAGGAAGTCCAAGATTTTGATGCTTGTTTGTGAAGTAGCCCCTGCGTCAAACTTTCTGTTCATATAAATATAACAATAACCAAATTAAAAATTTAAAAAACCTACTTCAACCGATTTCTCCATGATCCCCGATTTGTTTCCATCATTGGTTTCCTCAAATCCTACTTTCGGAATAAAAATTCTTGTAAATGAATGAAAATTACCAAAAGCACCATGTACATGTACCTATAATATTTGAAGAGATCCCTCGATTTCTCCAAGATCCCATCATCAAACCGCAACGGGACCATCTCGGGGTAATACACATTCGATCACAAAAAAAAAATCGGTTCACGATTCTCGAAGATATCAGGTAAAGGTGCGTTCAAACCAAAAGAACATTCGCTGTTCTATCCTCCGTTCTACGAAATCAACCAATCACGTTTTGTGTAACGATCGAATTTCGTAGAGTGGGGGGTTAGAATAGCGAATGCTCTTATGGTTTGAACGCACCTTTACATACATACCTACAACAACAAAAAATTCATTTGAATTGAGAACCTCCTCCTTTTTTTAAGTCGGTTAAAAATATAGAAAATTAAATTCAGATAACGTTAACTTTCTGTACATGACTGTGACAACACACAAATCTATATGAGGAATACCCATTTCCTACAGTTTTACTTCAAAATTCACTGGCAAATTCTATTGTCGAGGAAGGAGTCCCACAGTTCTGTAGCAGAAGGATACGACAATTGCTCCATTAGAAGTAATATAATTACAATTTTATGTACGAGTATATCGGTGCTTAATACATATTTGCACATACCTACTCCCAAAACTTTGCTTAGTTTGAAGCGGTTGATATAATATTATGGGACCACGGAAAAACCTGTCCAGTGCTTAAAATAATCACGGCAAATTCACACCTTATTCTGTTAGAAGTAAAGTGGTTTTTCTTTCTGTAATTTGAATTGGCTAGACATGTTCTTTCCGTTGACCCTTCATATGTAAAATTATGAACCATGTATACATGAATGGTTTTATCTATAGATATAACGCTGTGTAATGTGCATAGACCGACAAGCTCTTGGCCGGTCTTTTAAAACTAGGAAGTACATCGCCCATTGCCCTATTAGGACACATGTCAAAAGTCATGTCATGCCGCGAGAATGACACGAGTCATGATTTCTTTATCAGCATCACGCTGCATCTCGCAACTTGGCAAGTTAATGTTACCATGTCGCAATATGATGATTGTAGCGTAATGTACGGTTTTCTGTACTTGCACTATTTGAACACAAATCTTTTTATAAGCTCCTATTTAGTTTCACCGTTTCACAGTTCAGTTTTACAGCTGGCCGTGTGGTGACGCCAGTATGAATACCTGCGGGTGTCGTAAGAGTCGACTAAGGGATTGAAGTATCACTGACCATTATTTGATAAAAAACTATGATGTGCAGCGTCATCATTAGTGGACCCATTACTGCGATCGCCAATTCGCTTGCCCAGCGTGGCGATTATGGGCATTTCCCTCCTAATGCGTCTATACGCATAGATAATAGGAGAGGCCTACATCCAGCAGTGGTTTACTGTGCCTCTCATTTGTATAGTTAGGTATATGAAATAATTATGTAGGTCAATATACGGGAAAAACATTCCTGAACCTATCAGATTTGTATTTAAAATCTCACAATGTCATGGACTCTATAAAATTAACAAATAATCATTATCGTTAAGGGAGATGATGTCATCGTAATCACGCCCTAACATGGCGCTTATAATAATAATAATTAACGCGTTTTATTAAATAAGGCTGCATTATCATCACATAAGGCTGTATTACTTGCGGCGGTCATTATGGGCACAATGATGTTATGCAATGGAGAGTCATCCGAAATTAATGGCGATTGGGGCCACGAAACGCGCGATCATTATTATCAATACATAATCAGAAGGCTATGTCTTATTTAGATTTGTGACTTGTCACAGCCATGTACAGTAAATTAACGTTATCTAAACTTAATTTTCTATATTTTTATATATGAACAGAAAGCTCGACGCAGGTACTTCACAAATAAGTATGAAAATGTTGGACTTTCTGGAAACTCGCTCAACTTTCGAACATGGTTGTGACACACCTGTCAAAGTAAAAAAGAAATACGCGGATAGTAACTTCAAATAAATAATAATTATCCTGCGCCAATCTTACATAAATCGACCTAGACCCCGGTAGGCTCAATTAAGGGTTGTGATGTGGGTACTAAGCGACGGTACATTTAATATACCTCTACGAACAAATAAAACATGGAAGCCCCACGCAATACTAAATGGCCTTTCAACACCGGTCCTGAATTTTAGTTGACAAGTGTCACCCCCTCTTCAATGCATCACGGTAATGAATGTCAATATCAACCTATAAAAACTTAAACCGTCATTTAACATTAGTTGTGATTGGTCCATCAAAGATTTGATTGGCTATATTCTCTAAGCATTTGTCAAAGATGATGCGCCGAAATATGCGCGGTGTTAAGAAAAGCACTATATCCTGCCCATCTTGGCACAATTTGAACAATTGTTTTTGGGGTCATTTTTCAGTTAACATTAGACGTCTATGTTAAATATGTTCGCAGTAATAGACAGATAGGTAGGTACTTACTTAATTATTTATTACATAATGTATATCAAATTATCCTTAGCCAAGAAACTAGTACGTATTGATAATAAATACAAAGATAACTGCCACTAACCATTCTTGATTGTAAATGGATGATGGGCAGCAGCGTCACCATAGTAGTGGACACATTACTGCGATCGCCAACCCGCTTGTTCAGCGTGGTGATTACGGGCATTTACCTTGTAATATCGTCTATATGCATAATCAATAGAAGAGGCCGGCAGTAGACTAAAATAGGCTGATGACGATGATACAAATAAGGACCTCGTCGGTATAAGAACCCGGAACCTCCTGCTCGCGACGCACTCACGGCGAATTGGTTACGGGCTCGCGACGAACTTGCTTGCAAATTACAAGTGTAATAAGGCCCTTAAAGAACTCAGGTATAAAGCCAAATCTGTTTTTCCAATGCCATAGCTTGACATTTCACCACGAATGTCCCAATTTCTCTTTTAGAATTTACCCCTTTGTTCTAATCCTTTATGACTAGAGAGGAAAAATTAATTAATCTTTCAATTAGACGCTTGTCTTGAACAATAAAATCTTTCTTTTTCCTTAATTCCCTTTCATTATATTAAAAAGTTTATTAATTCCGTTTGGTAATCGTGCGGAAATTATTGAAATAGGTAATGGATTTTCTGGCAATGATAATTATTTGGTACCTAATTGTATTGTGTTTTTATTGATCAATATTTGTCAAGTAATAAAACAATAGTTGTCCGTTTGAATTTACAATAGTTATGAAACCGTTTATGAATCCTTATACGATAGATGATTAATTTTAATGGTTAGAAGATTTATATTAAGCAATACGTGCTTTGATCCTTAGATTATAATCTAGTCAAAGGTCTAATTTTAAAATATATTGCATTTACGCGAGAAATTCGATCGATATCCGCTGAGTCGAAGTGGCCGAGTGGTTTAGACATCAGCTGCGAAAGCTGAGGACGTGGGTTCAAATCCCACCTCCGTTGGTGAACACTAGAGGTGTGCGCCGATCGGAAAATCGTCGGCGGCGGCGTCCGATGGTTTTTTGACCGGCGTCGGCGGCGTGATCGGCGTGAAATCGGCGTGACCTCGACTCGACTGAATTCGAAACATAGCTGTCACTCAGACATGTGATCTAAACATACTATATTTAAGTAATTGAAATATGTACTTCACCATAAAACATCGAAAATACTTCAAATTATCATCATAATCATTTCAGCCATAAGATAAGACGTCCACCGCTAAATATAGGCCTCCCCTTTGAACCTCAATTTATGCTGGTTCGAAGCGACCTGCATCCAGCGACTCCCGGCGATCACCATAAGGCTGTGGGCGGACGACACCGTTCCGTTTTCCAGAACGTGAGCTTCTATCAATATGGCCTGCCCATTAGCCTTCAGGTTGCTAATCTGGAGGGCTATGTCGGCGACTTTAGTTCGTCTCCGGACTGAACACAGTATTTTTTTTTGCAATTTGGTACCTATAAGCTATAACATTGATATGACAGTCTCACCTTAAAGGTGCGTTCAAACTAAAAGAGCATTCGCTGTTCTAACCTCCCACTCTACGAAATTCGATCGGTACACAAAACGTGATTGGTTGATTTCGTAGAACGGGCGCTAGAACAGCGAATGCTCTTTTGGTTTAAACGCACCTTAAGCTATGAACTGTGGGCTGTAAACACGAACAAAAGAATATGTTTTGTTCTCGCGGTGAGACCAGTGCTTATACATGAATAAAAATTTGTAAAGAATAAACCCGCCAATTTCATGGCCCACAGATAGACTTCCTAGACGCTAACTCAGACTCTAGAATCCATAATGCCTTCGTAATCACGACTCGATATCGTTAGCATTTCAACTTTTACCGTCCATCTTTCTCTTCCATTTCTCCTTTCGATGATTACAGCATTCACTATTTAGGGTTCTGTAGTCAGCGAACGTTTTCATTTTTATGGGTCGATCTCCGAAAATTATACACAGTTATAGTACTTGTCACTTACACTTATCGGAAATATAAACATGTTGTATAAGTGCTTAGTATTAGTATAACTGCATGTGCAAGTGATTAGAAGTCGGTCCTGTATGCTTAGCACATCATTGGCGCGACAGTATCTCGCCGCGAGATAGTCTATCCGTCCCTCTTTTGTTAATATAGCTAGTCAAAGACAGGAGATCTATCTCGCGGCGACATACTGTCGCACCAATCCTGTGCTAAGCCTGCTGATTACTAAGCGACAAGCTTCTACCCCCAGCTAAAAATGTACTAATACTTGTCACTTGTCGAGTGGTGTAAACATATATACGACATGCGCATCCTGATTAGTTATTAGGTACTCAAAACTGTGGAAGTGTTTTGTTTACATTGTTTTCCGAGTTTAACATTAGTCAGCGATAATCCACGGCGCGATCTTGCAACTAAATACCATTTACCAGAGTATTTCGCAGTTTCGCATTTTTTCTATGGTAAGCACATCTGTTACGACATTGTGGGATTATCCGCATTGTAAAAAAGCGACACCAATATCAATTTGTTTAGTTAAAAACAAATTGATATTTTCTAATCATGAATTGATTACAGCGCCCTCTATAGCAAATTTCACGCAACGGAGAGTTGTCGAGTTTGCGGACGATTGTGGTAGACACACGTCTTGGATTGGCTTAAGGTTGTTGTACCTTCGAAACATTAACTACAGATGTCGCTAGTGATTAGCTTCACAATACCATTGACTAAATTCGCTGTGATTCACGGAAGGTCGTCTGTTGTAATTGGAAGCACGTTGGACCGGCAATCCAGAGGAAGCGTTTTCGAATCCCGTGACAACCAGTCTTTCGCAGTTGATTTTTTCTATGGTAAGCACATGTGTACAGCATTTGTGGGAATAATACCATTTAAACACCAATATGTAGACGGTTACTTGCCACTTGTCACTGTGCATATAAGTCTCTAACCACGTACACTAATGTAAACCCGTGTAAACCTAGCATTAGTGTGTGTATGTTCAGATAATTTTGAGCACCGTGGCCGCTTCGATATATCACCATACTTAAGCAGTAGCAAGTAGTAGCAATAATTTCATTGTGTTTGGTTTAAATAATATTATTAAATTAAATAATTTGAAATTTAATCATTTTAATTCCAATTTATAGATAAACAACTATCTGCTGGGCTTAGATTACATAATGTCAACACGGGTAAGACCATCTATCAGGAAAGTTCGTCTACCAAGTGATTTCCACCCTTAACTCAAACGCTTAAAACGCATATGACTGACTTACCTTTAAAGTAAAATATGCCGTACTTACCCACACTGGCCTTATACAATTATTCCACTCATTAATAAAATATACCCTTGACATCTAAACAGTATAGTACCTTTACTTCCTTACTACGAGTGATGACAAGCTTTGTAGAGTGGGTGTCCGACTTAGGAACCAATCTTAATTCGTGGTTTTGAACGCGCAGAGCGAATGCGCGACGTGAAAAACATAAATAAACATTAAACATGGTAAGGGTACTGGACAGTAGTTCCACCATAATACTTATATGACAATTATTTATGAAGTAACCTCGGAACGTCACTTGACAATTTGGGCATAGAAATGTTATTGCAATAGTAAAGAGGCAGCCATGGAAGTTTTTAACGATGTTTCGAAAATGACCTTACATTGTCGCATTATGCGTTTCAAGCCAATCGATTTATACAGGGTTACTTTTTCACCGGTACAATAAATTTTACCATATCATTGGTATCGATAATACCGATAGACATTTATTAAATAAAATTAGCACATTTATTTTTAATTTTCATTAATTTATCCTTCATGCAAAATGTAACATAATGGGCGCACTAATTACAAGGCGACAACAACAACGGTGCGGTATAACCCGCTATACCGCGCGCGATGACATTTTAAGCAAACACTACAGTTGACAGTTCGCGCATTTTGCTAGTTATGCACGCCGATAGATGCGTAATACGTCCACATTTCTTGTTAGATTTGCAGATAAGTTTGAACATCAGTAATTGAGTTTTTTTTGTTCCAAAAGGGTACTAACAATAAATGCTATTTTGTATTTTGGAGTATTATTACGTATGTTGATTTATTGTACTGGTAAAAAGTATTATATCTACTATTCTTGGATGTGCTTGCAGGCAAACTTTCTCGCAATGCCATGATCGATCATTACAGTTTTATGCAACAGTGACCTGCCGGCGGAAGCGGGTATCTCAACCTAAATCTAAGTCTTGCTCGTCCGTCACAATGCAGATTTAGTAACAAGTTCAAATATAATATCATTCAGATCAGTCTAAGTAATTTGTAATATGTGCAATTTTGTATTGTACGGCGAGCTGAGATATTGCATTCATTTGACGTGGGATTTCTATGTCCGTCTATATAAAATAATTTGCATGTTTTTGTACGAATCATCTATTTAAAAGTGTCCTCATGGCAAAGTGGGTACGATATATAGGGTGGTATGATATATGCATCAATTGACTATAAATAAATATGACGATATAAATATAAAAATTACTACTTTTGAATTACTTTGAAAAACAAGTAGGTAGCCACAAGAGGAGTGTACAAGTTCTTATTTGGTCGGCAACGCGCATGTGACACCCCTGGGGTTGCAAGCGCCCATAGGCTACGGTGACTGCTTTCCATCAGGCGGGCCGTATGCTTGTTTGCCACCGACGTGGTATAAAAAAAAAAAAGCCACCAATGGTAGTACCAATTAAAAATCCAATACTTTAAAACGTTTAAAATAATAGAGTCAAAACATAAGAATGACTAAAATGGTTGTATAAAAATATCAACACGCGCAGAATCGACGAAAGGAATACAATTTGCGTCATTTTTATACCCCAACATTTTTACATTCCGTCTAACATAAGTGTGGACATTATTATACTATGCCAAAATTATATTGGGACAAAATATTTACTCATTTTTATACATCGCCATATTACTTTAGAATCATTATTGGACTGAAGCCTCCTATCAGGCTATAGGAGGTCATTCCCATAATCGCCACGCTGGGCAAGCGGGTTGGCGATGACGGTGGTGTGTCCACTGTGATGCTGATGACGCTGGTGCCCATCACCAATCTTCATAAATGAATTGTCGGTGACACTTCCATCTCTTAGTATACCTACTCTTAGGACACCCATGGGAAGAAATGGGGTGGTAGAAATACTAGAAATCCAGTGTCCAGACAGTAGAGACAGAATAAGGTGACATCTGGGTCGTGGAGAAGGAGTGAACGGGATTCTAGGGACACTGAGCAACTTTATGAACGATTTGTTAGCTGTTCGTCCAATACGAAGTTTGTCCAAATGATATTTCAGCATTTCATCCAACACGCATTTGGTAAAACATGCATATCGTCCAATAGCATTTCGTCCAAATGATATTTCAATTACCTAACCAAGCAATTGAGGATTTTTTTTTTCAATGAGCGTGACCGTCTCTTAGTACCCTGGGAGGTTACCATGACGTACCAATGCGATACAGTTTAGGTTCATGGAAAGGGACAGTGATACGAGTATACAGGTCGCATGGCCTTGTTCTTTTCTCTCGACCTAAACTGAACGGCATTAGTACGTCATGGTAACCCGCCTGTTCATACTTGTACACTCTACCCTCCAGTACCTTGTATGTTCATCATCATTATCATCATCAGCCTATGTTAGTTCACTGCTGTTATTAACTATGCGTACGCATTAGGAGGTAAATGCCCTTAATCGCCACGCTAGGCAGTAACGTGTGCACTATTATGACATTGATGACGCTGGTGCCCATCATCAATCTTCTAATAAAGAATGGCCAGTGACACTTCCATCCCTTAGTCGACTCTTACGATACCCGCGGGAAGAGTTGGGGTTATGACAAATGTATTCTTACTGCCGTCACCACCGTGTATGTTCATATCATGTCAATATACAGTCGTCATCAGAAATATCGTAGCGTCCAGAGCGCTTAAAAATACCTGAACTCGCCTCTATTGTTATGGCAATAAAGACATGTCCAGATATTTTTCATGGCGACTGTACCGTAGCATTTATCTTTGATGTTCTTTACGGTAAATATTCCAAATAGGTTAATATGTGGAAGCAAATATGTTTTGAATAGTTTGAGTAAAAGAAGCTATTTCTTTTGATCGTAAACAGAATTTATTTAGCCGACATTCTTTCTTTGTAGCCCACGCAAGTTTAACAGTATTATTAAATAGATACCTTGATGAGCAATTGCGACATACTTTTAGCATGATGTATACAGCGTGTATTTTTAATATTACCTAAAAATAGTAACCAAATGTGGGTTCAATATCGACGCTTTTCATGAATAACGCTGCATTTCAAGATGCTACAGTGTAATGTCAATGCTGATAATGAAGCACTAGAATACATTAGAAGCAGGTATTATTTTAGATTACAGCGTTCTTCATGATAAGCAACAATATGATTCAATATTAAAAAGTAATTTTAAGTAAGTGTTAACCACTGTAGTGTGTAATGAATTTTCTTTCAACTTTCGAGCATGTGAAAATCAAAATAAATCAAATTTTCCAATAATATAAGACACTTCTAAGGCGTGTTTTATATATCTCTATTTAATAAAACAAGGTACTATCATACATTTAAACCTATTCCAAATATATTATATGAACTGGCAGTATGGCAAGAGTTGTTTTCAAAGCTTATTTTTAAATATTACTTAAGCAACAAGAACAATTATTAGTGAGAAAAAACTTTTACAGTGCACTATTGAAATAAAAAAAAATATCTGAGTTACTCCTTAGATAATCAAATTAGGTATCAAATTAACTAAAGTCTATGACCGAAAATGCCAATTTCTTATGGTGCAATCAAACCAAACGAGCATTCGCTATTCTAACCCCCTACTCTACGAAATTCGATCGTTACACAAAACGTGATTCGTTGATTTCGTAGAGTGGGGGATAGAATAGCATTCGCTACGCTCGTTCTGTCTGAATGCACCTTTAAACTTTACCGTTTACCGCGATACTTAGTATACAAAGGAAACAAATTGAACAAACAAACAGTACTAAACCTGTCTCACATAAACTACTCCTCATCAGCCCCTAAAAACGGGTTTTACACACACGGACAGACAAATTGACGGGTCAATACGTTACCGATAACAATCAGTAGCAACCTTACCATGTGGCTTGGGGAAATCTGCCCATTGTTCTAACAGACAGATAAGACCGAGTGGCCGAGCGGTGCAGGCACCAGCCGCGAAAGCTGAGCGAGGGTTCGATTTCCACCTCGGACGTTGAAAGAAAGAATGAAAGAAAATTTACTTAATAAGCACAATACAACTTATAATAACTATAAATAACAACATTATATAAAATCAGATTGCGCTAAATGGGCTGCACTCAGCTTTGGTGTCACGAAATGAGCCACAGGGCACATTTCGCGACGCTGATTTTCAGTGAAACCCAATACGTGGACTAGGTGATCTTGGTCGTTTTTTCTTTGGTATATGACATCCAACATTTTATAATAAACACAGATACTTTATTGATAAAAAAACAGACTTTTACAAGTCTTTACTCTTTACATAATATATCGTCCATTAAATACAAAAGCGACACAACTCAAAAACCGTGAAAAATGATTTTATTGCAAAAACGACATTATAAGCACTAATATTTTACGTGACACTAAGACACCTGTCGATTTGACGTTAGAAAGAATCAAAATTATGCAGGTGCCCTTTTTGCACTATCACTCTTTCGAGACTAATTTCAGTGCTAAACTGCCATTTTGTCAGTTGCGACTCGACTGTCGACCAAAACACACGACATTTTTGTGAAAAAGTGCCATGAAACGAAAAAATAAGTGATTACGTTAAAAAATATGTAAGCAAAAGTGCCATATTTGTAGATGTGGCCGTTTTGAATAAAATAAATACATAAATATTATGTTTCTTTATATAAAAAGGAGTCGCAAAACGGAATGTGGCAGCTTTTATTTTAAAATATCCTCTTAAATTTGATTTTTCATTCATCAAAACTGCCGTATTAGGATTTGCAACCTTTTTGAATTAAAAATATATTCGAATGCATCCATCACAGGAGCCATATTTATACATGATGCTGTTTTGAATAAAGTAAATATGTATGGTTTAGATTTCTTTATAAACAAAGAAGCCGCAATACGGAGTGTGGCAGTTAGGATTCTAAAATGTACACTTCATAGTACGTTTCAAAGAAAATTGTTGCATTTACAACCATTTTTAATTCAGTATAATATTAAAATCCATAAATGTACCAGATTGAGTAATTGAGTATCTTTTGCATGAAATCTTAAAAAATACAATACATCTTATAAAAACAGTAATTGTTAAACGTGGTACTTTGTATTGTGTTCGTTTAATTTAAAAGTAGGTATATTAGAGATTGTGTGGAAGATGACTGTGAATTGACTGTGTACCTATAATTGCGACTACGAAGAAACAATAATGGCATAAACTTCGGATTATTAAGTATTTGTCATACTTTCCTATTATATTATTTGTATACAATACAAGTAAAACAATCAAAGATTTAACCCCGTTGTATGTTTTAAAGAATCTAAAAACTTATATTAGTAGTATTTATTTTTTCACTTTTGGGAATGCCAACATAGGGATGATGACTGTATTTAAAATAAATTATTAGAAATTATGCACGGCATCATACACGAATAAATGATTACTAAAATATAGACTGCAGTCATTATTGTACAGAACTTTTATTTAATATAAGTGTAGTATACAAACGTGACGTTACTTTTGTGTATTTCATGTAAATCTTTCAAAAATCTAAAAAAGATGTTGATTTTACTTGACAATCATCATGCCTACTGCCTATTGCTTCACTACGTAGGTAGTACCCAAGTACTAGCGCTAAACTGTCGTCTAGAAAAAAAAAATTGTTACATTATTACTAATCATAAGTATATTTTTAGGAAAGATTTAATATCTCTGCAATTAAATATTGAAAGATATTATTTTGTATCGGCAAAAATTAAGTTCTTGCATCAATTCTAATGAAAAAACTAGTAAACAGTCAAAACATAAATTATCAATTTGGATCATTTAGTATGGGATCACCCCACAAATACAATACACATAGAAAAAACAAATAACTGAAGATGTACTTAACCGATTTTTATTATTTACGTGCTTTCAGGTGGGCTATTTCCGGCTTATAGTAGAAATAAGTGGTATCAAAGTAAATTCCATTCTCAACAATATAAATTTGATCGCGTTGTATTTATTTTATATTTATTAACTAAAGGTTCCACATTTTTTTACATAGCAGGTTGATTCTTGAAGAAAACCGATAATTATATCTGAATTTTAAACTAGTACGTCCGTAAAATTCATCAAAATATGTAACCAAAGTTAAAATTAATCAAAGTAACCCCGGTTTACGGTACCTATAAACATGTTCTGACAATATGTAAGTAAAGAAACAGTAAGAAAAAGTTTTGTCTGGTTCAGTTTTGTTAAAAAACAGTATTTCTATGTTTAAGACATGATTTTATGTATGATTTAAATGAAATAACTGCTTATTTTTTTGTATTTGTGGCCTTTGATGGAAAAAAAAATATCAGAGTTAATGTTATTTTTTTATGCAAAACGGACGTATACGCTCATAAAAGCTTGCACAGCACATACTACTTTCTAATAACCAAACACATCAAAAAAGGGGTAAAATGCCTACAAATTGATATATAACACATATAATATTAATGCTGTAAAAAAATTTTGTGAACAAAAAACGAATACAAAATCTTTAAACAGCTCCCCTGTAAAAAGTAATTTTTTGACTTGTGTCGCTTTTGTATTTAATGGACGATATATTGATTTAAACTTTCACGATTATCACACACATTTTTAAAGACAAACGATTTTAATTTTATCCTGACGTTACAGTCTCAGTCGTAATAAATGTCAGCCAATCTTAAAATGATGCAAATAATTTAGATATAAGCTAATTATTTCCAAGTTAGGATATGACACGCATTTTTCATGGTTTATATGCCCTGGGAGTTTAGACAAGTTTCCAATCGCTAACGCTTAATCGTCAATCGTAAACGAAAGGCAGCTAACTGTTTTTGTCGCACTAATACGAAAGAGTGACAGAGAGGGAAAACTACGATACGCTACTAAGCGTTAGCGATTGATAACTTGGCTAAGCATCCTGATAGTTGATTATTATGTTATCGATGGCAAGTCCAGCTACTCAAGCTACATTTTCAACACGACGTGTATCATGACAACTTTTTACAATGCATCATGCGAGGAATATCAGGCTATCTCGGCAGTACTAACAGAAAAATACTATGAAAATTCATTCCTACACGCGTGCGGAAAAATATCGCTTTCTGTGCATAAGTTAACTCTTTAAAAGAGCACTTTCTGAACATATGTATTGCTAAAGCTTTTTCCTAACTAGTGCGGAAAAGTAAACTTTGCGCACGCTTTGTGCGTAAATTTCTCTTTTTAAGGCACTTGTTATGAAAAAAGTCGTTCGATACACGTGTAATAAGGTAATAACTTTTTTTTTTGCACCAGTATCGAAATTTGTACAGATGGCGCCTTTTTTACGCGCTAGTGCGAGAAATGTATGTAAAGAGAAATTCATTTTACGTCAGGTTTAAATCTTCGGAGGGCCAATATGTACCTACTGAAAAACATTGTACGATACGTCGTGCGAAAAAAACGAAATTCGTTTTCTTCGCATTTGTAACGTAATGTACTATTTTGGAATGTTTCGTATCTGGCAACCTTAAGGAGCATTCAGACCAAAAGAGCATTCGCTGTTCTATCCCCCACTCTACGAAATCAACGAATCACGTTTCGTGTAAAGGTGCATACAGACCAAACGAGCATTCGCTATTCTAAGCTCTACGAAATTCGATCGTTACACAAGACGTGATTCGTTGATTTCGTAGAGTGGGGGATAGAATAGCGAATGCTCTTTTGGTCTGCATGCACCTTTAGTCCCACAAAATTGCACACGTCAAGAGACCCGCAGGCGTATTACACAACAACTCGCGAGTCGCGGCGGACGTCTGGCTAATTGACCATAATTATTGACCAAAGACCACGCCATATTAATAATCTGCGCGATTACATGAAAAGTGACCTACAAGCAGAATGGCTAACTAGCCATCAGCCTATATTAACGTGCGTTCAGACCAAAAGAGCATTCGCTGTTCTATTCCCCGCTCTACGAAATCAACCAATCACGTTTTGTGTAACGATCGAATTTCGTAGAGTGGGGGGATAGAATAGCGAATGCTCTTTTGGTCTGAACACACCTTTAGTCCACTGCTGGACAAAGGCCTATTACCTATGCGTACAGTCAGGTTCAAAATTGCATTGACAGTTTAAGAATGAATTCATGCATAAATCGTCCATGCAATTCTGAATGCCACTGTAACACCTACGGATCGACGTATTAGGAGGTAAATGCCCATAATCGCCACGCTGAGCAAAGCGGGTTGGTGAACGTAGTAGTGTGTCTATTATGTTGACGCCGCTGCCCATCATCAATCTTCGATAAATAAATGGTCTTAATGGTCAATGACACTTCAATCCATTAGTCGACTCTTACGACACCCACGGGAAGAGTTGGGGTGGTGAAAAATTTCGATATTCCTACTGCCGTCGCCAAAAGGCTTATTTGAAATGGAAATTAAAATACTTTAAGGAAAGAAAAAATGTGTTTCTTTTCACTTTCGTTACACAATAAACGTGTAAGTATAAAAATTGTAGCTATATATAGGTACCTACTTCAAAGTAGACAGCCTTAGGAAATAATGTTTTATTTTTAGCCTGTTTCCTATTACGACTAATTCCCATTTTGGAGCAATTTACCCGTCATTTAAATTTAGCTTGTCTAAGAACCATTATCAGCTGTCAGTCTGACGGGGTGATCCTATTTTTAGATCTATGGCACTGGTCTCACCGCGAGCTACTAAAGATGCGTTCAGACCAAAAGAGCATTTGCAGTTGTAACCTCCCACTCTACGAAATTCGATCGTTACACAAAACGTGATTGGTTGATTTCGTGGAGCGGGGGATAGAACAGCGAATGCTCTTTTGGTCTTAACGCATCTTAAGCTATGAACTATGGGGACACGAACAAAAGATTATGTACTGTACTCCCGTGTAAATCAACAAGACACGGCGATACTCGCCCGGCGGTATTATAATAGCAGATAGCTGGGCGAGTATCGCCGTGTCTCTTTTATTTACACGGGAGTGCGCATCTTTTGTTCGTGTTTATAGCCGATAGTTCATAGCTTAGTAGCTGGCGGTGAGACCAGTGCCTAAGGATATATCTGTTTTGGCGCAAGGTTGGCATTCGTCGGGGATAGTGCAATACCGCGTAAAAACTACGATACGAGTATGCGTTAACATTAGAGGAGGCGTGTGGCCTAAACAAAAACTTTTTTTTTGTGTAATAAATAGTAAACATAATAAAGATCCTTTAATAGTCATGTAACATACACAGCCTGAATAAAATTATGTGTTTCCGTATAATATTTAAGTCTCATATAGGTATTACCTTACATCGTTTCAATTCGTAATAGCTGACAAAATGTCATCACAAACTTTCCTTTCATGCGTGAAAGTAACAAATCGGCCATTAAAACTTTATCTGAGCCTTTTGAAATTGCTCTGAAGACACTTTCAGCCCTTAAGTGAAATAAATTGTTCTTGTACTCGACGAAAGAAGACAATTATTTACAGTCTAGATAGAACTTAGTGCTAAAAACTAATCAAACGTGAGTTGGACTCGCGCACAAAGAGTTCCGCACCATTGATTAGGTAAACAACTAAAGTGGCAAAAAAGCTTCTTGTCTCCCATAGAAAAACATTTTTTGCCATTTTCTCCCTTAAATATTTTATTTTAGATTGATTATTGACCTGATTGAGTGACGGTAGTATGAATATATTTGTCACCACCTTAACGCTGCGGCCACGACATCGGTCTAAGGCGACCGGCTTAGCGGAAAACGTATGGTGCTCCCTCTCGTACCCATATCAGAATCCCGCTCCAACTCATGGATTCGCTCCCCGCTGGTCGCCTTAGACCAATGTCGTGGCCGGGCCGCAACTCTTCTCGTGGGTATCGCTAGAAGTAACTAAGGGACTGAAGGATTGCTAACTATCAGCTGATGGAAGATTGATGATGGGCAGCAGCATCGTCATAGTGGACACACTATTGCGATTACCAATCCGCTTGCTTAGCTTGGCAATGAAGGACTTTTACGTCCTAATAGCTTCATACGCATAATTAATGGGAGAGGCCTACGTTTAGTAGAGGACTGAGACATTTATTTATTTATTATTCAAGTAATATGTGAGAATATGTCAAGTGCACATGCTACCGTTATTGACGTTGAGACTAAAGGGCAAACCAAAAAAAACGTTCGTTAAACAACAACCTCTATACAAATTTTGTTTTTAGTATTTGTTCTTATACACCGTGTTGTTATTGATTTCCGTTAAAATAAAGGGAAGCTTATTTAGGTCAAAAAATATCAATAACTAAGAAACTAGTGTCTTAACTCTTAAGGTACGAGTTCGCAGCCGACCGCAGGCGACAACTGCAGACGACGTGTCGCAACGACACTACTGGTTTCTATGTATTTCTATGAAATTCCCGTAGTTAGCGACATGAAGCTAGCGACGCGTCGCCGAGCGGCAGACGGCAGTGTCGCCCGACCGCAGATCAGTAGTGTCGCTGACGCTCTGCATTTAATCATAGGACATGTGGCTTGTCGTCTTTTTCTGTATAATAAAATCAAGTCATCATCATCTTCTTCCTCTTCTAATAAAAGACGTAAAAAATTACGATCACTATTCTCGAACACGTCAGACATCTTGTTTCACGGACCGCTCGGAATCAACTGGATGCCATCTGCAGTTGTCGTCTGCAGTCGGGATCGAAATCATGACTGCAGCGACAGGACGCAACGACGTGTCGCGACGACATGAAGCGACGACATGTCGTCTGCTGGTGCTGCGTGCGGTCGGCTGCCAACTTGTACCTTTACTGTTATTGAGTTATTAAAAAAATAAGTTTAATGACTGAATAAGTGTGTTGCTACCTTTATTACATCCAAATGTTATTTATTTTGACGTGTGCCGTCAGTCACCTGAGATCTTATTCTTAAGATAAGATAAGATAAGATAAATTTTAATTTGCATAAAATCTTATGCTAGTTGTACATATAAAGTGGTAAATAAATTAATATACTATAGTCGCATATAAATACCTTAATCTAACTTTACAAATTAAAATAAATCCTGTAATACATGACTGAATTATTTAGTACCATTATTCACATAATCTTTTAATTCAAAAATACCTAGTGATCTATACCTAAACTAGGTTAAGGTTCTCTCACACTTGCCATTACAATTATTATGTATAAAACGAAAAAAAATTTTTTTTTCGAAATTAACAAAAGCCGATATACCAGGCAACTTCTATTAATGTCCCAAGTAACCTGTCCAATTTAACGGAAAACTAAAAAAAGACCCTGTAGAGCGGCAACAGAAATACAAAATTATTGAAATTTTCGAGGTAGCTATCGCAGTTCTTGAGATAAATCCTGGTGACAGTGGTGACACAGGCGGACAGATCACGAAATCTTAGCAATAGGGTTACTTTCGCCCTTTGGGTACGGAACCCTGAATACTAAAGGTCAGGTTATCTGAGACGAACTTTTTAGACAATAAGGATTATTAGGGATCCAGTCAAACGAATTAGGACTTAGAAACTTAAAATGTTGAACTCAATGGGTTTAAAGACGTCTAGTTTTTCAACTTTAAATTCATTAAAATGCTGTAACATTAATCTTGATAGTACAGTAAGCAGGAGATATTGCTTAGCAGGTAGAGTGTTCAGAATGATCTTAACACACTCTTACATCCAATCCAGAGGAAGCGGGTTCGAATCCCATGACAATCAGAGTCTTTCGCAGTTGATTTTCTCTATGGTAAGCAGCACATCTGTTACGACTAGGGGTTGGAACTATGGGTGCAAAACTTTAACAAAACTTGTCATGTGGACTTACATAGCACATACATCCATAAAATATACATATCTACACACCCACACATTGTAAGTTTTAAGATTCCGAGATAGGGAACAAAATCAGATACAGATTTTTCAATAATATTCGTATTTTTCTTGGCTAAAGTGTTCCTATATGTCAATTTTAAAGTTTTGTTAAAGTTTAGCACCCATAGTTCCGACTTTCCGACCCCTAGTTACGACATTGTGAGATCACTCTTACATTACAGTCTCAGCAATAAGGTCGTTCCAAGTTCATTTTGAGCACACTGCCCGCTAAGCAATATCTGCAGTGTTATTCACTAAAGAAACCGCCTTGCGTCGAGCCTAAAAATGGTATTCACTAAATCACTAATGCACTTTAAACGACACTAGTGCTCGGCGACGAATGCGGCGTGAGCTGGAACTACACTGCGTCGAGCGAGAGTTACCGCCTACAGTTCGACGACGAGCTGTTCTATGTTAGTGAATACCGTTTTTCGCAGCGCTGCGCTCTACGTCGAAGTGAAGGCTGTCTCGTCGTCGAGCTCGTTGACGAACGCAGCGTCGAATGTGTGAATAAGAGAATAGCATAGCTGCTGCTGACTGTACAGTCACCATCAGTTATATCGAAGCGGCCACAGAGCTCAAAATATCTGGACATGCTCTTTAACGCCATGACAATAGAGGCCTGATAAATAAAATGCTTACGACGCGTATATGTCGCAGGAGGTTCGCCTTAAGCAGGCCATACACGTAAGGGTGTACCTGACAGGTTTGCCTGCACAAGTCAACTGTTCAGGTAAACCGGAGCGTGTATGTTGCAAAAACCTGCACAGTTCTGTAACATACACGCTCCGGTTTACCTGAACAGTTGACCTGTACAGGAAAACCTGTCAGGTACACCCTTACGTGTATGGCCTGCTTTATCGCCGAATGCAAGTTGGCGCATGTCGCACTTGAACGGTTTCTCTCCTGTGTGGGTTCTGAGGTGACTCTGCGTGATGCATACAATGTTTTAAATCACACTTGCGGACAAAAAAGTTATAAGACAAAATACTCCCGCGATGGCCGCGATGCATGCAAGCAATGGCGCGCTTAGAAAGCAAGTGATGAAAAGGTTTATTAGAATTACCTGTAAGTGATTTGTGAACATCCTGTCTGTTCAGATCTATCTGGCCGCGACTGTACCTTGGTACAGTCTAAACTGTAATGACATCTTTGACGTCGACGTCAAAGATATCATTACAGTTTAGGCGCCAAAAATATATTTACACGACCTTAATGTCAAGGCAATAAAGTTGTGTAAATATATTTTTGGCATCTAAACCGTAATGATATCTTTTACGTCGATTGTACATTCAAGCAATGGAAACCCTAGGCTACTTGGGTACTACGAGTATGACTAAGTGAGTTAATAAATCAGAATGACAGGCATCTCTTACAACGTGTCACTATAACACACAACTTTTTAGGGTTCCGTAGCCAAAATGGCAAAAACGGAACCCTTATAGATTCGTCATGTCCGTCTGTCCGTCTGTCACAGCCGATTTACTCGGAAACTATAAATGCTACGAAATTTGGTAAGAATATGTGTTGTATGAACCGCTACAGGATTATGATACTAAATTGTAAAAAAACCATTGGGGCGGGGGCCCTCGATACATGTAACTGAGGGATATAAATTTTTTCTTAGTTGTATATAAGCGTGTGGGGTGTTAATAGAAAAGTCTTTGAAAATTATATGAAGGTTTATAAATCCTAATTTTATTTAAGCAAATCTTTTTCGAGATATCAGCTCTCAAAGTCTGAAAAATGTGTCCCCTACCCTCTATTTTTTAAACTAGGTACGCAATATAAAATTCAAAAAAATATATATGTTATGAACATTAATAAACTCTATCAACGATTTTTGGTTTGATTAAATTATCTCCTATAGTTTTTGAGGTAGGTTGATTTAACTGTATTTTTTAAATAATAAATTGATAATGGTACGGAACCATTCGCGCGCGAGTCCAACTCGCACTTGGCCGGTTTTTTCTGTCTGTTATTACCGTGGTTATGATCACCTAAGTCACGCTGGTTTTGTGTAAAATTACTTGTGCTACTTAAACTATACAATTATTCTGGTGTGCAGAATCAGCCCTTTCCTTAGCCACTCACTTGCTTCATGTAGCTTTTGTTACATGTAATTACTCTTATTTTACATAGACATAGAGTTTATCGCAAAAATCAAAGCAAGTGAGTGGCTAATGAGGCACCTACAAATACATGTGTTTGTATAAAACCAGCGTGAGTCCGGTGACCGTATCCATGGCAATAACAAACAAAAAAAGTTGATTCACCCGTGTACGTAAAACTTACGTGTTCCATTACGTAACCCGCTAAGCCTCTAATGGTCGAAATAACCTAAAAAGTGAAAATAGCGAAGGGCATCTGCCGACCTTGCCCCGCCTGGTAGTCTTGACACATGTTGCGAATAATCTGATTCATGTGACACGTTCCCTCGTTACGAGATGGTTTAGATTAGATTTTTTACCCTCTTATTCATAAACGTTCCTGTAAATATGCCTATAAGGCACTGGTGCTATAAACACGAACAAAAGATACCTACGCACTCCCGTGTAAATAAAAGAGACGTTGTATTTGAATTTGGTCCACGGAAAAAACATGTCCAGTGCTTAAAAAAATCAGGGCAAATTCACACCTTATTCTGTTAAATGTTCTTTCATGGACCCTTCATTTGTTTTAACTCGTAAAATTTTTTGGAGAAGCTGTAACCGACTTTAATTCTTGCCGAGTAGGTAGACATTATCTAAAAGTGCGTGATTACCTATTATATATGGAATAATACAAGTTTTTAGAATAGTATAGATAGTTTTATGACTCAAATTGTTACTAAAATTGTGCAAATCAACTTGATCTCAATTAAACATTGCTTATTTTATTTATTTTTATATCAACCATAGTTCGCAGTAGCTCTCATCCGTCAATAGACCGATCCGTCAATGAACGTCAGTCAGCCATCGATCTTTCAATTTGGTATATAATTGAGCTTTGGCATGAATTCCGATATAGTTATACACCGTGTTTTTATTGATTTCCGTTAAATTAAAGGGAAGCTTATTTAGGTCAAAAATAATCAATTTCTCTAAGAAACTAGTGTCTTAACTCTTACTGTTATTGAGTTATTAAAACCTTTATTAGATCCTATAGTTACTTATTTTGACATATGCCGTCAGCAGCCGTCAGTCGCCTGAGATCTTACACTTGCCATTACAATTAGTATGTACAAAACAAAAAAATTTTTTTTCGCAATTAACAAAAGCCGATATACCAGGCAACTTCTATTAATGTCCCAAGTAACCTGTCAATCAACCTATAAAAACTTAAACCGCCATTTAAAAATAGTTGTGATTGGTCCATCAAAGTTTTGACTGGCTATATTACATAAACGTTTGTCGAAGATGTTGCGCCGAAAATATGTGCGGTGTTAAGAAAAGAGCTATGTCCTGCACATCTTGGCACAATTGAACAATTGGTTTTGTGGGCATTTTTAAGCTGGCGTTAGACATCCAAGTTTGTACATGGTCGCAGCATACATAAGTAGCGAGATAAAATGTTTCACAAGCACTTTGAAGAGTCATGCAGAAAAAAATTGTTTGCTTCTTTTCTCACTGATATAGGTAAAGGCTGGAAATTATTTTTGGGTCAGTGAGGGACGAGGGCAGCTACTAGACTAGATCCAGAATGGCTACGCGAAAATGGTCTTAGAAGACCTGCCCTCGATTTTAAATTAATGAAGATTGTCATTTACAGAGAAAGAGAAAAAGGTGCGAGAAAATGGCAATTTTTGACAAACTTTTTTTTTTATGCCAGTCTGCATTAGTTTCTGTTCAAGATCAAAAGCTTGTACAGGACAGGACGCAAATTAAGAATCAAAATTCCCATATAAGTTGTATGAAAATTAAACGTTATATATTTCACGCTTGATTTTTTATGCCAATCGACTCCATTCTTATCCATGAAATTTTGACCAGCCGGTGAGACCGCTTGGTATGGAAAGGCGATTATTTTTACAAGAATTTGATAAGAGTCCTATAGAGAAAATTGTCATGCCAACCCTAAGGTATCGGTAACTAATTTGAAAACGCCTTCACCATCATCATCATCAGCGCGTTGCAGTCCACTGCTGGACATAGGCCTCCCCCACGGTACGCCACAGAGCTCGGTCTGCTGCTTAACATCTTAAATGCACTTAAATAGACAGAAAACAAGAACACATATATTTTCGTGACCAAAACACAGAAATACCCTCATCGGGATTCGAACCCGGGATCTCCAGCTTCCTCGTCACAGTCACTGCCAACTGAGCTACGGATAATACTGATATGAGTCTAATTAAACGCCAACCATTGGCCACAAAACAAACAATTTTTATTTTGACCAATCTGTATGGCCCAATTTTAAATGTCGAAACAATAACGATATTTCCGTTACCTAGGCACTCAAGCAAGCTAAACAATGCTAAAAAAACTATTTCATAACCTAACCACAATACAATACACGTAAGACCGTATTATCTTCAAATTGTTCAATAGCTAAAGAGTGCATCTCAGTCGTAACTTTTAAAACGTCATTTCTCGAACATGCACTCTCATCAAAACTCAATCTAGTATCCATCGGTTAAAGTATAATTCCTATTGAGAAGAAAATATTGATGGTCACTTTTTTTTAAATATTAATAGTGTTGGGGCAATCTTCATAGTCCACACCTTTCGAGTGATCTGATATTGCATCGTGTAAAAGTAAATTGATGTTTCGGCTGCATGTTGGATCATAGTTTTTGTATATTATTTCTAGTGGCGTAACCTAATTGATGCTCGAAAGGTTCTTGAGCGACAGCGTGGAAGGCCTACTATTAAATAAAGGTAACATATACAGGGTGTAAGTCTAATACGGGCGAAGCTCTTAACGGGTGTTAGTTTACGACTTTACGACATAATAAGTGCATTCAAATAACTTTTACTTAAAATAAGAGCAACATAATTTTCCATACAAAATAATTGCTTCCGAATTCGTAACAAATAACCCGGGTGATACTTGTATTATATTAGGGGATTTCAACATTAGCCATGCTCTTTGGACCCTTGTCGATGGTAACTTAAGCATCGACACCAATAATAAAACAAATGCAATTTTACTCTCTGATTTCATAAACCTGTCAGGCTTAAAACAATTAAATGGATGCTCAAATGTTAATAATCGTATTCTGGACCTCGTACTGAGTGATCTACCCGGATCTGTTGTGCTCTGTACGTCACCTCTAACTCCCGAGGACTTACACCACAAGTCCCTAGATATAAATCTCTCGCTTCCTTTTCTTTCAGTCGTAAACGATCCTCCTAGAGATAAACTGCTTTTTTATGCGGCTAATTATGAAAAAATCCAGAAAGGCTTGTCTTCTACAAATTGGACCGTATTGAACAACATGAACACTGAGGAAGCCGTTTCCTATTTTTACTCGATCATAAACACTTTAATAAAAAACCATGTGCCCGTTACTAAAACCGTTTCCGGTAGCAATCACCCCCCGTGGTATACTCGGGCGTTAGTTAAATTAAGTCGTGAAAAGCGTAAATTTCATACTAGGTGGAAAACTTACAATAATCCTTTAGACTACCTTTCCTAGATTGCTACTATTCATATATATCGTTTGCTGAGAAAAACATACGCAGGAGTCCTAAATATTTTTGGTCTTTCATTAAATCAAAATTCTCTGCAAATCAAACCCCGGACTGTATGACCTACGGTGATAATTCTTCAACTGACTGTGAGACGGTGGCCAACTATTTTAATGATTACTTCCACTCAGTTTTTGTTCCAAGTAGTATAAATTCTCCTACCCCAATTTCTCTTCCAAACAAAACTGCAGTCAATATTTCGTCAATCAATTTAACTGACGCCCTAGTGCAAAAATATCTTCAGCATACTAATGTAAACAAAGGCGCGGGACTTGACCAAATTCATCCACTTTTGATTTCCCGTTGTAGCAAGGAATTGTACACACAAAATCATGGTGCAAAATTATGGTGAGAGGTACACACCTCTCACCATAATTTTCCGCAAATCCTTGTCAGAGGGTTGTTTTCCTTCCGTCTGGAAAACGGCCCTAATAACTCCAATCCATAAGAGCGGAGATAAACATGATGTAAAACAGTATAGACCAATATCAAAATTATGCATCTTTGGCAAAATATTTGAAAAAATTGTTACTTTCCAATTGACAAATTGTGTTATTCGTGTAATTTCCCCAGACCAACATGGCTTCCTTCGTGGCCGAAGTGTCGATACAAATCTTGCCACCTTCACAGACTTCATTTTAAACGCACTTGATAATGGTTATCAGGTGGATGCCGTGTATACCGATTTCTCAAAAGCATTCGATAAAATCAATCACACTCTGTTACTGCATAAATTATACGATCTCGGTATACACGGCGACCTCTATAGGTGGCTTGAATCTTACATTAAAAATCGAAGCCAGGCAGTATCACTAAAAGGCTATATTTCTAGATACTTAACCATCGATTCAGGGGTCCCCCAGGGCTCCCATTTAGGGCCACTTTTATTTATTTTATATGTCAATGACATAGGCTCATCTCTTCATAGGTCACGGCACCTTGTCTACGCAGATGATACGAAAATTTTTAAAATTATAAAAACAAATAATGACTGCCTTGACCTGCAGCGTGACCTTGAAAGTTTTGCCTCTTACTGCCACTCTAATCAACTTCTTCTAAACTCAAACAAATGTAGCTGTATCACCTTCTCACACAAGCGAGAACCCTTTCTGTTTAATTATAACTTCTTAGGAAACCAAATAAACAGAGTTTCAGTAGTCAGAGACCTAGGTATTCTTTTAGATTCAAAGCTAAATTTCACTTCACACATTGACCATATCACTGCAAAGGCCTACAAACAGTTAGGTTTGATTCTTAGACTATCTAAACCATTTAAGGATCCAAATACACGAATCGTTTTATATTATTCCTATGTCCGGAGCATTCTAGAATTCGGTTGTATCATTTGGACCCCCCAGTATACTGTTCATAAGAATAGAATCGAAAGGATTCAGAAAATATTGTTAAAGTCGCTCAATTTTCGCCATGGTCTGAATCTATCAGATACTATGGACAACCGTCAAGTGCTGGCTCCTTTAGTTAAACGCCGCGTTTATATAGACCAAATGTTTTTATATAAGCTTTTGAACAACCTCATTGACTCACCCACACTACTTGAAAATGTGTTTCTCAAACTGCCTCGCCGCGTTCCCCCTCGGCACCCGCTAACATTTCATGTCAGTTTCTGTCATTCAAATTTTGCCAGAAATACTTTCTTCAGACGAGCTTGTTATGAATATAATTTAAACTTCATGAACCTCGATATTTTTTCACTATCATTCTTGAAATATAGTAGTGGTTTGCGGAACTTGATCTTTTCTTAATATTGTACTCGTAAATGTATTTTTCATTTATCATGTTTGCTTAATCCATAGTATGCTATTGCATTACTATTGCATTACAATTTATAACTATGTTAGTTTATAATCATATATCTTCCTATTTTATTAGTTAACAATTTCTATCAAGATTTGTTTTCCCATGGAGCGCGCCATAGATTATCGCGAAGGCGCCTATTAACCTATTCTGTACCCGAAATGTAACGAACATGTAGTACTTATATTTTATGGAACTATAGGTCTGTTTGTATACCTTCATCATATGTCAAAACTTGTATGTGACTGTTTGTTTCCTAAATAAACTAAAAAAAAATAAAAAAAAAATAAAAATTCGGCGCGCAATGTAGAGCAACATACGCGAGTTAAACACTCGTTGACAGCTAATTTCAAAAGCAGATGACATGACTCCATATCAACAATAACAAATGTTCATACCTACATTGCTGCTCCGATAATCTTAAAAAAATTGGGTGGGGTCATAATTAAGAGTAATTTTAAAAAAACCTTGCAATCCATGATTACACTAATTAATCCCATGCCTGGTTTAATGGATCGCCCGTATTAGATTTACACACTGTATTACCAGCCTATAGGATAGGCCTACATTATAGTCCACTGGCTAGATGTAGGCCTCTCCTATTAACTATGCGTATAACGCATTAGGAGGTAAATGCCCATAATCGCCACGCTGGGCATGCGGATTGGCGATCGCATGTGTCCACTATGATGACGCTGCTGCCCATCATCAATATTTTATCAAATAATGATCAGTAACACTTTAATCCCTTAGTCAACTCTTACGATACCCGCAGGAGTTGGAGTGGTGATAAATGTATTCTTACTGCCGTCACCACACGGCCAATTAGGGTAACAGGAGATTAGGTAGGGTAGTAATGTGTCGTTCCCAGATGGTAACATTCCCCATTTTGAGATAGGGAATCGTTCCCGTTAAATTTAAAAATGTCATCAATCAGCCTATTTCAGTAGGCTTATAATGGTACCGTGTCTAATCATTTGTCGCCGTCACGTTCTAACAAGTAAACAAGTATACAAGCGCGAAAGTGACGAGTAGCTCGATAAATGGATAAAACGGGACCACCATAAGCCACGTGTGCAAATATTTTTAAGAGTAGTTTGAGGTAAAAGAAGCCGATTTAAGGGGTATGCGTTATTAATTTCTGAAAATCGTAAAATAAGGGACACCCTAAACTACGCACGTATTTGAATAAACGCGCGCGGTAATTTCTCGTTTTGACGCACTTGTTATGAAAAAAATCGTCCCTTACACGTGCAAAAACTTTTTTGAACTCGGGTGATTGTCGCTCTCGTTTCACTTGGGCTCCAACTTTCACCCTCGCCGAAAAAAAAGTTTTCCCGCACTAGTTAGGGAATGTACTATTAAATTTAGGGAAGGCTTATGTAGAGCAGTGGTCATATTTTATTTCGGTTGATTTATGATGAAATCATCAAATTAAAAATTTAATTACAACCAACTTCAACTGATTTCTCCAAGATCCTATCATCTGGTTGGTGGTTTCCATCAGGGATCGGATAACGGTTTTTTCTCCATGCAAAAGAACGGTTCGAATTCCGTTCTTTTTCGTTCTTCGGTATATTTTTTTTTTTGTTAATGGAGTAATTCAAATATACGATGTTAATAATTACATAAAATGTTGAAAACTACATAAAAAGTGTAAATCATAATAAAATATTTAGCTTTTTCGAGGTTTTTCTAAAAAAACCGGTTTCCATCATTGGTTTTCTATCATCAAATCCTACTTTCCGAATGCAAACTCTTGTAAATGAATGAAAATTACCAAAAGCGCCATACACGTACCTATAACATTTGAAGAGATCCCTCGATATCTCCAAGATCCCATCATCAAACCCCATCTTGGTGCCAATGGGACCATGTCGGGGTTGTACACGTTCAATCACAAAAGAAAAATTTAAAATCGGTTCACGATTCTCGGAGATATCGGGTAACATACATAGGTACAACTAAAAAAAATATATAAAATACAAATAATATTTTGTAAATAACAGTGTAAATTATTAGTCGCGTAGCATGTTAATCGTATGCACCTCTGGAATTGGCGATTCTTTTAAAATATAGCAACTGTAACTGCAAATGTAACCCAATCTGTGGAGATTGTATGTGGATACATGAATAAATTTCATTTCAATTCGAAAGACGAATTGAGAACCACCTCCTTTTTTTGAACTCGGTTAAAAATTATTCACTTAAACAGGATATTAAGACAGCTATTTTCCAAAACGGTTTATAAACCTAGATACCTATTTAAGTCAGACTATGACATCAGCTTTGAATAAAACAGGTGATTCCGTATTCCAGCACAGGCAGAGATTTCTAGAGCTTATGTAATGGTGACTAACACCACATAGGATTGAATAGCAATCCTATATGAAAGTTTAAATGGAATTACGTAAATAATGTAATGTGTTCTTAGACCAGCTATTTCACCATAATTACAAGTATGAGAATTGTAACATAATCACTGTTACTGACGTCACAGTCTTCCGAAGGCTATGGCTACCGCTTACTATCGGACGGTCCATGTGCTTGTTTGCCAATAACATAAAATTATTACTAATAACGTTATTACATCGTTATTGAACTACGTTTTAGTTTCCGAAACCCGTGACAATTGTCGCAAGGTTTAGTACAATTTTCACTAAATTTTGACATGAGATTCGGCTTTTGTCGGAATTTAGGTACAATTGTTGTGTATTTTGTGACATTTCTAATTTTGCTTCGCAAAAAAGTAGTTATTTACCTACTGTTGGTTTATTAAAGTTCCTGCACTACAATTTAAAGTTGGTGACAAACAAGCACACAGCCCTTCTGATGGTAAGCGGTAGGTAACTGTAGCCTATATACCCCGATTGGAGGAACAGTAAATTAATTGTAGCACTTGTCAACGTGGTTAAATTGGAGCCAGTACGAGGGTGAATATCTGAGCGTTTCAACCGCTTAATTTTGGTGGCATCCTTTTTGCCGAAGTTTCTATTCGGTAGGTACAATGTGCTGCTTTGTCATTTGAAGGAGGAACGGTACCTTATACAAATGACGAAGTATAACATTGAGATGTTTAGAAACTTCGAAAAAATTATGCCACCAAAATTAGGCGGTTGAAACGCTCAGATATTCATCCATTCCTGCCAACATTTAGAAACTATAATGTCATATAAACTTTTCTGGATATAGCCTAGTTTTAGAGTTATCATTACCAACTGAAAAAAAAAGAATTGTAGTTGTTACTCAGTTTTTTACTACTACTATTCTCCATCTGTTGGTGCCATTATGGAGAATAGTTTCGCTAACCTCATTAATAGATGTCAAAAAGTGAGAAAGTTTTGTAAAAAAAAGGTTGACACACATTTTCAGTGCCAGTTTAATGTATAACATTTACTTTTTAAGTTAAAATACATTCAAAAATAGTAAACGGTCAGTAGACAATAGTTTAAAAAAAAAATTTTTTTTTCCCCAAAAATGACAAAATTCGTAAAATATGTTTTGTTTGTTTTTACATCAAAAATGCGTGGTTAAAATCTTACGGGTTATAAGGTGTATAAATGTGCATTCAGACCAAACGAGCACTCGCTAATCTATCCCCCACTCTACGAAATTCATTCGTTATACAAACCGTGATTCGTCAAAATTCGTTGATTTCGTAGAGTGGGGGATAGAACGAGCGAATGCTCGTTTGTTCTAAATGCACCTTAATGTGTTGTTAGGCCAGTACGTTCACAAATGAATAACGTGACATCTATTTTGTCAGCTAATAGTCTGATATGGTTTGTTCTAGAATTTATATTAGGTAAGTATAAGTATATAGTATTAACAAGTATTTTGTTACTACGATATTGATGACCCTGTTTCTGTCTTCACGTGGGCAAAATAACCGGCAGGCAAAAAAAAATAAATTTTAAATTCAAGAAAAAAATAAAGAAAGATGAATATTCATTCGAAATTACTAGTTGTTCCATACAGGGATCGGAACCGTTCTCGATTAACCATTTGATATTGTTCTTTAACCGTTATTAATTCCGTTCGTATTAGTAACGGTTAACTACGATAAAGGTTTTGTAGATGAACACAATATTTCTGGTTCACAATATTCAAGATGAACGGAAAAATTCCGTTCTTTGACATAACGGTTTTGACAAGAACATTATATGATTTATATGAAAGAACAAAACTTTTCTGGTTACCGTTACTAGAGATGAACGAAAAATAAAGTTCCGTGAACCATTATTAAACTGTTCGCGATGACGTAAACATGCCGCCACTCGCTCTCTCTTTTCCACTCGAATATAGTTCGTATTTTTATTTCATTTGACTAGCCATTTAGGTTTGACGTGTGGTATCGGCCGCATGATGAAAAAGGTTTAAATTGAATTAAGTGAAAGGATGCAATATGTGCTAGCAATTCTGGCGCCTCCTAGCGCCGTCGACGGGAACTTGCCTGGAAATTGGTTACCTGACAACCGTGTTGTTGACTGGGCTGTCAATGTGTTTCTAACATAGATATGTTTATAGTGGTAAGTTTGTGAACTTTCTAATTAGTAGATATTTCTTTCTATGTTAATTTTAGAGTTTAATGAGAAGGAGGTAAGACGGAGGAGTAAGACGCCCGATGTTGGTCTACTACCGGCACCTGTCTTGTAATATCGGCTCGGCACCTGCACTTATTGCATTCATACTCCTAATACCTACGCAGTTATGGGTGCATACCACTCGTCTTGAATAGTCAACATAGTGATAGGTATGATACGTGAATTGCTCAAGAAGACAGTTGCAGTTTCTATTATTTCCCTTAATGGAACCCCGATGCTTGGAGTTGCGTTCTACTTATTGGCGTCAGGTGAGCTTAGCACAACTAGCAATATGGCGTTGCTGGCTACATTCCGCCGGACGCAAAATGACTTTGTCCCACAATTACGTATGTTGTTTTGTTATGAATTCATTATATCGTAACTGTGGAATGTCTTCTCAAAAGGGCTTATTTCCACTTTGTCAATAGAGATAATGTCTCTTATGGAAATATAGAAAAAATAATCCTTATTGCCAGAGTAGAAATAAGCCCTTTTGAAAAGACACAAAGCTGAGTTTACACTTGCAAGTTATTGCCGCAAGTTTTGAGACGCGAATCATCATCATCATCAGCCTATGATAGTCCACTGCTGGACGTAGGCCTCTCCTATTTACTATGCGTATAGGCGCATTAGGAGATAAATACCCATAATCGCCACTCTGGGCAAGCGGATTGGCGATCGCAGTAGTATGTCCACTATGAGGACTCTGCTGCCCATCATCAATCTTTTATCAAATAATAGTCAGTAACACTTCAATCCCTTAGTCCACTCTTACAACACCCACAGGAGGAGTTGGGGTGGTGACAAAATATATTCTTACTGCCGTCACCACACGGCAAATATTGGTAGGAATTAGTGGCAAATATCTACAACTCTTTTTTTCAAAACTTGCAGGGTCGCGTTTTATAAAGTTACAATTTGCCGTTTGTCTCTCTTTCTAGCCAATATATTATGTGCGTGCGTTAGAGAGGCAAACAGCGAAATTGTAAAATGAAACTTTATAAAACGCGACCCAGGTCTAAACTCGGCTTAGCTCGTTACTTCCGCAGTTGTGATCTTGAACTCTATTAACATCGTAGTAAAGTTCAAATTTAAACGAACATTTCTTTGGCGAATGAAAGTATATTTTCTGTTTATCTATCCATCCGTCTGTCTGTATGTCTGTTTGTTTCTCTGTCTGTCTGATTGTTTGTCCGTCCGTCTATACGGTCGTTTGTTTCCGCAAAGAAACGTGTTTCGACCAGATAGTATTCGAAATTATTGCTTTTACAATTATTCTGGGTGTATTTCTTAGGGTTCTGTAGTAAATTAGAAACCGTCACAGATTCGCCATGTGCATCCACCTGTCTGTCTGTATGTCTGTCTGTATGTTTGTCTGTCTGTCAGTCTGTTTGCCTGTCTGTCTGTATGTCTGTCTGTCCGTCCGTTTGCTTCCTCCAGATTATTGCTTTCTCAATTATTCTGGGTGTAAGTACTTTTTAGGATTCTGTAGTAAATTAGGAATCCTTGCATTTTGCATCCATCCCTCTGTCTGTCTGTCTGTCTGTATGTCTGTCTGTCTGTTCGTAAGTCTGTCTGTCTGGCGGTCTGTCCGTCTGTCTGTCTGTTCATCTGCCGATCTTTCTGTCTGTCTGTTTGTCTCTCTGTCTGTGTGTCTGTCTATCTGAACGGACTGACTATCTGTACGTCCGTCTGTCCGTCCGCTTGTTTCCGCAAAGAAACATATATCGACCGGTTATTACTTGAAATGGTTGCCTTTTCAATTATTCTGGCTGTAAGATATTTTTAGGGTTCTGTAGTAAATTAGGTACCCTTACATTTTCGCCATGTCTATCTGTCTGTCTGTATGTCTGTCTGTCTGTTCATCTGTCGATCTTTCCGTTCTGTCCATCCGTTGTCTGTCTGTTTGTCTGTCGGTCTGTCTGTCTGTGCGTCCGTCTGTCTGCTCGTTTATTTCTGCAAAGAAACATATTTCGACCGGATATTACTTGAAATGTCTGTCTGTCTGTATGTATGTCTATCTGTTCATCTGTTCATCCCTCTGTCTGTCTGTCTGTCTGTTCATCTGTCGATCTTTCCTCCCGTCTGTCTGCCTGTCTGTCTGACGGTCTGTCCGTCTGTCTGTCTGTTCATCTATCGATCTTTCCGTCTGTCTGTCTGTTTGTCTGTTCATCCGTCGATCTTTCTGTCTGTCTGTATGTATGTCTGTCTGTTCATCTGTTCATCCCTCTGTCTGTCTGTCTGTCTGTTTGTCTGTCTGTCTGTCTGACGGTCTGTCCGTCTGTCTGTCTGTTCATCTGTCGATCTTTCCCCCCGTCTGTCTGCCTGTCTGTCGGTCTGTCCGTCTGTCTGTCTGTTCATCTGTCGATCTTTCCGTCTGTCTGTCTGTTTGTCTGTTCATCCGTCGATCTTTCTGTCTATCTGTCTGTGTGTCTGTCTATCTGTCTGTCTGTATGTCTGTCTGTCTGTTTATCTGTCCATCCGTCTGTTTGTCTATCTGTCTGTCTGTCTGTCTGTGTGTTTGTATGTCTGTTTGTCTGTCGGTCTGTATGTCTGTCCGTCCGTCTGTTAAACCGTTTATTTCTGCAAAGAAACATATTTCAACCGGATATTATTTAAAATTGTTGCCTTTTCAATTATTCTGGCTGTAAGTACTTTTTACGGTATGTAGTAAATTAGGAACCCTTACATTTTCGCCATGTCCGTCTGTCTGTCTGTATGTCTGTCTGTCTGTCTGTTTGTCTGTCGGTCTGTCTGTCTGTCTGTCCGTCCGTCTGTCTGCCCGTTTATTACTGCAAAGAAACATATTTCGACCGGATATTATTTAAAATTGTTGCCTTTTCAATTATTCTGGCTGTATGTACTTTTTACGGTTCTGTAGTAAAGGGTTTAGCAGCCTTACCGAACAAGAGGTGCCTTTCCCCACGGATGAGGTCAATATTTTAGGTGGTGTACTAGCAGGCTTTAAGAATACTCCATGCTTAATATCAGCTCTAGATCTTCTTTTGTTTTAGAGTTATTCAAGATAATGTAAGATATACAGGGTGCCGTTGAAAGTGGCATATTTCGTAAAGTGTTGAAGATAGATCAACCAAACAAAATTGTGTTTGATAACAATAAAAAAAACTACAAAACGCATATTTTTAATCTGCATCTTGTCCTTATTTTTCATAATAAAAAAAGGGTTCTTGTTTTTTTTCCATATTTTTTTTATTTCACGCGGAGGTACACCTACAAAAAAAAATGCTTACATAGCCACTAATGTCCACTATATACATAAATTAAGATATTTCCATAAATCATCGTGCATCATGCCAAAAAAAAACTATTCCAGAAGTAGTCGTTACTGGCATACAAATAAAGTACCAGTGCAGTGTGAACATAAGTTAGTGTGTAGGTACACAATCTCTTCTAATAAACCTATTTAGAATAATCGACGACGAAATGTCAAAACTGAGGCGATTGCTTCATCATCATCATCATCATCATCATCTCAAATTAAGTACCTACTAATTTGTATGCCAGTAACGACTACTTCTGGAATAGTTTTTTTTTTTGGCATGACGCACGATTATTTATGGAAATATGTTAATTTATGTATATAGTGGACATTAGTGGCTATGTATGCATATTTTTTTTTGTAGGTGTACCTCCGCGTGAAATAAAAAAAATATGGAAAAAAAAAACAAGAACCCTTTTTTTATTATGAAAAATAAGGACAAGATGCAGATTAAAAATATGCATTTTGTAGTTTATTTTATTGTTATCAAACAAAATTTTGTTTGGTTGATCTAACTTCAACACTTTACGAAATATGCCACTTTCAACGGCACCCTGTATATTTTACATTATCTTGAATAACTCTAAAACAAAAGAAGATCTAGAGCTGATATTAAGCATGGAGTATTCTTAGGGCCTGTTAGTGCACCACCTAAAATATTGACCTCATCCGTGGGGAAAGGCACCTCTTGTTCGGTAAGGCTGCTAAACCCTTAGGAACCCTTACATTTTCGCCATGTCCGTCTGTCTGTCTGTATGTCTGTCTGTCTGTCTGTTAATCTGTCTATCCGTTGTCTGTCTGTCTGTCCGTCCGTCTGTCTGCCCGTTTATTTCTGCAAAGAAACATATTTCGACCGGATATTACTTGAAATGTCTGTCTGTCTGTATGTATGTCTGTCTGTTCATCTGTTCATCCCTCTGTCTGTCTGTTTGTCTGTCTGTCTATCTGATGGTCTGTCCATCTGTTTGTCTGTTCATCTGTCGATCTTTCCGTCCGTCTGTCTGTCTGTCTGTCTGTCCGTCTGTCTGTCTGTTCATCTGTCGATCTTTCCGTCTGTCTGTCTGTTTGTCTGTTCATCCGTCGATCTTTCTGTCTATCCGTCTATGTGTCTGTCTGTATGTCTGTCTGTATGTCTGTCTGTCTGTTCATCTGTCCATCCGTCTGTTTGTCTATCTGTCTGTCTGTCTGTCTGTGTGTTTGTATGTCTGTTTGTCTATCGGTCTGTATGTCTGTCCGTCCGTCTTTCCAACCGTTTATTTCTGCAAAGAAACATATTTCGACCGGATATTATTTAAAATGGTTGCCTTTTCAATTATTCTGGCTGTAATTACTTTTTACGGTTCTGTAGTAAATTAGGAACCCTTACATTTTCGCCATCTCCGTCTGTCTGTCTGTTTGTCTGTCTGTCTGTCTGACGGTCTGCCGTCTGTCTGTTCATCTGTCGATCTTCCTGTCTGTCTGTCTGTCTGTCTGTCTGTTCATCTGTCGATCTTTCTGTCTATCTATCTGAGTGTCTGTCTGTTCATCTGTCCATCCGTTGTCTGTCTGTTTGTTTGTCTGTCGGTCTGTATGTCTGTCCGTCCGTCTGTCTGCCCGTTTATTTCTGCAAAGAAACATATTTCGACCGGATATTACTTGAAATGATTGCCTTTTCAATTATTCTGGGTGTAAGTACTTTTTATGGTTCCGTAGTAAATTAGGAACCCTTACAATTTCGTCATGTCAGTCTGTCTGTCTGTTCGTCCGTCCGTCTGACTGTTAATCTATCTGTTGGTTAGTCCTTCTTTCCATCCATCTATTCTTGGATCCGTCTAGAAATAGAAATAATTCTTAACAAACCCAAAAAAATACAATGTCCAGTAACAAAAAATAAAAATAAATTATGCGTTATTTCCGCAATTGTGATTAAGAACTCTGTTAATAACATTTTAGAATTCAAATTTAAACGAGCTTTTTTGTTACTGGCTGTGAAAGCGTTAACACTTTTTTCGTTAAAAAAAAAATTGTTATGATCGGGCATAGTTCAAAATAGCGGGCATAAAAAAATAAAAAACCCTTATAGTTTCGCCATGTCCGTCTGTCCGTCTGTCTGTCCGTTAGTCCGTCTGTCTATCCGTCAGCATACTCTTCTTAGCATGGTGCTAGAGTGTGTCAGCGCTCTATCACTCTTCATCTATCGTTTCGTGCGGTAGTCCGTCTGTCTGCTCGTCGTGCTTAGATCAGTGACCATTTGCAATTAGTTTTAGGTATACATATTAGTTTAAGCCGACAAACTCGAATAATAAATATCCAAAAAAAAACTATTGGGGTTCCTCCCCTACTCGTGAATACAATGTGGGGTATCCGTGAATAGGTATTTCAAAAAGAGTATAGGTTTTTTCCAAATTCACTATTTCGAAAAATATGAAAAATATCTTACATATTTGGCTTAAGGCATGCTGATAGATAATACTATCCTGAACATAATTGGTCTAGCCAGTTTCGACCAACTACGGAACGCTAATACTGAGCATGGATCGACATGCACTTGGCCGGTTTTTTTCCTCATGCGTTATTTTTAGGGTTTCGTAGTAAACAAAAAACCCTTATAGTTTAGCCATGTCCGTCTGTCCGTCTGTCTGTCCGCAGCATAGCTCAGTGGCCGTTAGTACTAGAATTTGGTATACATATTAATTATGCTAACAAAGTGGTAATACATAATCAATATTGCAAAAACCAAATGTATGCACATCTATTCGCCCTATAACAAATGTATAATAAGAGCCCCAATAATTACTGGCCATGATTATGATTGTCTACATAGTGGAGTCCAATCCTCCTGTCACTGTGAAAGGCTTGAGGTGGTGGAAAGATACAAGTACCTGGGGCTGACAATAGACTCCCGCTTTACATGGAATGCACATGTGGAGGTGGTGTGCGAGAAACTCAGAGCCGTGCTTGTGAAGTTCCACCATCTCAGGTTTTTCACTGATATAGCAACTCTGTATACTGTGTATTATGCACTCACTGACTCGATACTTTCTTATGGACTGAGCACATATGGTAGAACATTTAAAACTTATCTTGACAAAATCAAATACCCACAGATTAGATTCATGAAAGCTTTAGTAGATAAAAAGTCAAAACAATTGTGTAGAGAAGATTATAATAGGTTATTTCTAAAATGTAACATGCTGCCGGTCAATGAGAGGGTATCTTTCCAGATTGCAGTGGAACAATATGAACCAAATGAGTTTAAAGTCCATGTCAGTAATCCACTTCTGTGCAGAAAGTTAGCCAATGAAGTTATGGTTGTACCTAGAGTAGTTAATTATTATGGTAAGAGGACCAGATCCTACTTAGTTCCTAGTATCTACAACAAGATACCTTTAGATATTAGAAAGAGTTCTAGCAAAAATGTATTTAAATCAAAATTAAAAAAGCATATGTTGCAACAGTTGGAAACTCAAATTAATTTAAGCTAAACTTAATTGTTATTAAAGATTAAAATACAGTTTATAAATAAATATAAGATATAGTTAACAAGACAGATAACATAACAGTATTGTATAAGTAAGGGAGACTGTTTCTGCCAACAAACTGTCTTACAGTTAGGCGGAGGGTGTGAAGATTGTAACAAGCTGTTATTTTTTTCATGAATAAACGTTTTTATTATTATTATTATTAATAAAAACTTTTCTGGGCTGTGGGTTTAAGAATAAAACCATTTCGAACGTAATCGGCCCAGCCGTTTTCGAATAACTACGGAACCCTATACTGAGCATGGCCCGACATGGTCTTGGCCGGTTTTTTGATATTGTATTCTCGCCATTTTCCGCAACTCGACATCTAACGTGCCTATTTTGCGTGATCCCAACGCTGGCCAAATATTTTGCTGCCGCAATATTATAATTACAAGGTTGTATGTTACATTTTTTCATAGTACCGTGAAACTAAGTAGTCAACATTGCCCGCTTTTTTCGGAAATCCTAAAATATCTCAAAAAAATATATAAAACCTTGAAGTTTTTTCTGCTCAGCATGTGCACTGTGATCGTACGAATCGGCTCACATGAAGAAATATTTTTTAGATCATCATTTAGATCAGGTTTTTGTCGTTTTAAGGTGCGTGCAAACCAAAAGAGCATTCGCTGTTCTATCCCCCGCTCTACGAAATCAACCAATCACGTTTTGTGTAACGATCGAATTTCGTAGAGTGGGAGGTTAGAATAGCGAATGTTCTTTTGGTCTGAATGCACCTATAGAAGGCGAGCAAAGTAATCTCGTTCTTGACCAACATTGCCCACCTCAATTTAGTGCTTAAAAATAGCTCGTATGACAATAATACTACGATCACAGAAGGTTTTCGGGCAATTCTACCATTTCATGTTTATAACTCAGGGATAAGTATAAACAATTTTGAGTAAATTGGTTGGGCAATGTTACCTACCCGTTTTCGCTCTTTTTCATACAAGGTCCACTAACGCAATTCGCAAATGCTAGGGTTGTCACTTTTAAGTAGATATCTTAACTAAAGACGTTTAACTTTTGTTCAAAGTATTAATATACTAGTGAAGTAAAACAGTCCAAAATGTATTATTTGTTTTAATGCAATAATAATAAAACCGTTTTTTGAATGGGAATCAAGATAATATTATATTGATATAAATATCAGCCCACTAACAAAGCAGCAGACAACGAAACTGACAATTGAGAGTATAGTTATTGGTTCCGAACATTTTGTACACGTAAAATAAAATAACGGAGTTATAAAAACGTAATTTACTGAAAAAAACATTACCCTCCGCTATTTTCATAAAGTGGTAAAACTTGAAAGTGACAACTGTAGGCTATTTTTCATGATGGGCAATGTTTTCAATGTCCGTTTGCTAAAGTACTGGATAAAATTGCCCAAAGCCATAACTTATTTTCTGATTAGCTTTTTCCAATAAAACTACTATCAATGTAATCTACTGTTGTCATTTTATTACAGGTCATGGGTTTTTTTTTTCATTTAATACCACCCTGTTTTGAGAAATTTACGTCTATATTTTGCCAAGATTTTGCCCGCCAAATAACCAACCTCACTCAAGAAGCTCTAGCAAACAACTAGATGAAGATAGACGCAAAAGTCATACTTGGTGTTGCTTCTCACATAATCTATTTTATACTAAAAATAGTTAGGCCGCCATAAGAATGTAATTTTTTTCTATAATAACCAATTTATTTAAAATTCAAGTTTTGGGCAATGTTTCCCCTGGAGGCAAAGTGGGCTAATTTTACGGTAGTAATTCTATGTGTATTTAGCTGTATTTTACTGAAACCTGTATCTTAATACCTATAGCCAACTAATAGTCTAAAATTCACGATATTACATGGTTCTATGTTGTGGTCATATAACTTACAAGGGCAATAAGGTTCTATGTTTGTTTGATTGATATTATTGTAAGTGGTTATATTATATATGAAATGTACTTAATATTTATAGTCATATACATTGAATTTAGGCTGTGTGGTGCGGCAGTAACAATATATTTGCCACCTACCAAGTTGGAGAACTTTTCCGATGGGTGTTATAAGAGTCGACTAAGGGACGGTACTCCGCTGATCCAATTATTTGAGATGGAGGCAGGGCAGCAGCCTCATCATAATGGACACATTACTGCAATCACCAATACGTTTGCCCAGCGTGGTTATTATGGGCATTATGTCATTTTGTCCTACCTAATGTACCCATACGCATAAATAAAATAATAGAAGAGGCCCACGTCAAGACCACTGTTACTGTATTAGACTGATTATGTGATATTGAATTTGATAAGAAGGTACCCTTTTACCATTAAAGTGTATTTATCTCATAAAATCATCTATAGGTACTCATATCCATCAGTATAAGCATAATAATCTTATTATAACATCGATTGACCGATCTTTTTATTAAAGAAACGTGGCCTGCATGCATCGTGTCACTTATATAATGGTGTTTCATACTTAATCGCTCAAATCAAACTAATGAGGTGCCGTGTTCCACAGCCTTAGATACCATGGACCCTTTGATATTAAGACACCTGAATGGATGCCTTAGTATACCAGCATAGAAGAAAGTGGAAGATGCCATGCCAGAGGACCTAACCCGCGTATGTGCCAGCCATCCTGGAACCCTTTGATATAGCAAGAATCCTTTTCCCTAAAGTACTCGCAAAAGTACTCTTTATCATCAGATCAGCTGCGGTCATATACTCATATGCTGACTCCAGCGGCAGCGGTGAAACGCTGGAATGTGGAAGACCAAGCTAACCACGAATAAATAAATATTAATATATATAGTATTTTTCCTTTTTTAGTTTTAGTAGGTACATACGCCAACCCAGTTAACTCTATCAAAGATTTCGATTCTGGACCGTGTACGTGTTTCACTTAGTCGATTTGACCAAACTTTGATTCGAAATATAACGCTTATTTTCGAATAGTCATGTCAAATCTCCATAGTACTTTAGCACTACATACATATATATATATATATATACATATATATATATATATATATAAGTTTGGTGAAACGCAGCCTTAGTTTTATTTTCAGTGACGTCTCAATTGTTTTTTCTTAAAATCTTGAATTGGTCCCGATCTGTCTTTGTCACCCATTCTTGATTCGTCATTTTAACTGGGGTCAACTATATCAACTTTGGTAATTTGTTGTATTGTCTATTTCATATTGCTCATTTAAGCCTTCGTCAACATCTTCTTTGGGTGTGTTGCTCTAACTACTATCTTGCTATACTATATGCTAACTATAAAAAATTAGTGACACAATCAGAACGGCATCAATTTAAGAACTTGACATACGACGACTGAGAGTACAGTTCGTGAAATATAAATTGGTAACTTTCTACCTACATTATAGTAAAAATAAATTTATATTTCTCGAACTATACTGTACGCTTAGCACAAGATTGCTATGTCAGTATGTTATCGCTACATGTATAGATTTTCTATCTTTTACCAACAATATGAATAAAAGGGAGATGGATAATCTATTTCGCGGCGACATATTGTCGCACTGATCCTGTGCTAAGTTTACTGAGACGAACCATGAATGACGATACCGCTGTCAATACAATTTTTACCTCATCATAACACTAACCTTTTCAATGCCACGGCAAAAACAGCAGCTGTCACTCCATCCACGCCACCAAAGTGTCACAAAGGAATTTGTCAAAAACTATAAGCAAGTGCGACTAGGTCTCTATTGATCTGTGACTTGTATATCGGTCTTTGGAGTTGAAACAGTGTTACCAACATAACCGTTATCGCCGTCCACAAGGTTTCAATTAGATTGGACAATGACTGATATATTGGTAGGTACTGATTAACAAGAGAGTTTCAACGCAAAAGACTATTTGTAAGTCACCATCCACAAAATAATATGTAACTATGCACGTGCGTAAAGTTCAAATTTAGCTTTTATAGTTTTACGTGGCGTTGAAAAGGTTGAAGCAAGTCACCAGTCTCACGACTCACCAGTCAGCTATTTGGAATATAGTTGATTTTTGTGGTAAAACATGTTAGTTTATTGGTGTCTGCAAATGACTTTGCATTTATTCGTAACTCTTACACGCATCCAGTCCAATTGCCTTATTCATAAAACATCAAGACACATTAGTTAACTGTGTTGGCGATGAAATGATTATATGAACAGGTTGTGTAGCCAATATGCCAATCGCTAACATTCAGTCGCGAACGAAACTCAACTGTCTTCGTCACACCAATAAGAAAGAGTGACAGAGAGAAAACTACGATACACTACCTGCTCAGCGTAGCGTAGCGATTGGCACCAAAGAGAATAAAATCACTAATTGGCACGTTAGCTAACATAGCTACGGACTCAGATCTATCGACCTCTTTTGAAAAGCAAGTTCAGTTTCTCAATAGAGGTTGATGACAGATTGCAAACTCTGAATTAACAAGCAACTCGCAGCTACGCGTCTTTTTTCAATTGTATAGATTAAAAAGAGAAGTGTGGCGGCAAGTTGATGTTAAACACAAGATATGCTAGCCTTGCTATAGGAATTAACGTGACTGTAATCATAACATTACCTCCTGATAACAGTAGGTAAGGACATTTTTTCGCCGCCAATGAATTTTGATATAACTGATAAAATATATGTTCGTTTAACACTACGAAGCTGATACTTACTTTGTTGAGTTAGTTGTTTACATGCAATTTGTTGCTTGGCGTGTGTTGCTCGCTTTTATTTTTTGACGTGGCGGTGAAAAGGTGAACGAAAAGGTGCCACTTTGTCACTTAAATTGATGGCTTTTCCTTTTGACATAGGATTTAAAACAAATTGGCAGATTGTAGTGTATTGCGTCGTTTTTCCTTAACTACGTTCGGTTATGCGTTTAAATTTGGAACAGATTTTAAATTTCTAGTGGGTCTCTATTCCAGTATCCATAAATATTAAAATAGTAAACGACACGAAACGTCATTTCAATACGTTTTCCTTATACAAACCATACGACATTCAATCTCGATTAATCGGAGAATAGGCACCACATGTGATTGTCTATTTGTTCAAATCAATTTTGACAGGAAAACCACTATTATTCCGTTCCCAAGAACACTAAACGTAGCGTTCGCGGCCAAAAACGTTTGAAAGAACATTAACCGTAACGGAAACTTTATAAGAAGAACGTGACATGACAGTTCATCTCTTACAACAGAATTAGGAAAACCGTTATTATTCCGTTCGTTGAGAACAGAATCGGCCATTAAGCGTTCCGTCAAAGAACATTAAGAAGTATCGGTTAATGAGAACAAAAACTTTATGATTATGGTTTGGGGTTGACGTATGGTAACGGTTTGAAAATAATAACGGTTTCCGATCCCTGGTTCCATAGCTAGCGCTCCAAATCACTTAATTTAAATACTTTGCTATTATTCGATAACAATAGGTACTAAAATTATACGAGACATTTTAAAAAATCAGAACAATTTTCTTTGAATAATTCAATATTATTAAAATAACGTAATGAAAATTTGGCGATATTCTATTTCTAAGATGATCGTAGTATTTTTATTTTAAAACGACTTAATATTTTAAAATCACAATGAACAGTTTTAATTTGCCTACCTCTGAATAATTTGAACTTATATTTTAAAGACAAACGGGTCTTAATCGCGTAAACTTACGTTTAATTATATCCTGAACGTAAGTTTACGCGATTAAGACCCGTTTGTCTTTAAAATATGGGTGATAATCGTGAAAGAAATCAATATAATTTGAACTTGATTCTAGACTGGGTAAGTCCTTATTCATTCTAAACGTCTCCTAAGTTAGCAAGACGATAAGTATTGTCTCTTTCTGTCTTATCAACATGCCTATGAGAGCGAAAGGGACAAACAATACTTAGCTAAGTTAGGAGACGGGGGTTAGACAATAAATATCTTCTCTCATTTACGCAAAGGTTTACTGGACCCATAAAAGGATAAGTTCGCCTTTGTACCTACTTCCCTTATCCCATTGTACTGTATATAACATGTAATCTGTGTTTTGTGCAATAAAAACTACTAACTTCTATTCCATTCGTCAGTAGAATCCAAAAAAATGTAAACAAATACAAGGTGCCCGTGAGGAAAGGAAAGAAAATTCTAAACAGCATATTCCTGAGGCTAAAAGAAGGAAAAGATGTTATATAAAACATATTGTGAAAACACAAATCAAATTATTTATTAACTAAATATTTTGATTTGTACTTTTAATTTTTCTCCAGTAGTCACACTACTTAATACTATATAAATTATAAATATTAGATGTCATTTACCAAAGAAAAACGACCAAGATCACATTTTTTAATAGGAGGTGCAGGCATGTAGTTAGTGCTTGCCCTTAGAGAATGGTCAAAGGCGCCTAGCCTTGTAAGGGGTTGCTAAGACCGAGTGGCCGAGGGGTACAGGCATCAGCCGCGAAAACTGAGTACGTGGGTTCGATCCCCACCTCGGACATAGGTGATCTTGATCGTTTTTCTTTGTTATATGACATCTAATATTTATAATGTTATATAAGTTTTGGTAATATTAGCAAAAAAAAAATGTACTTAGCTTTTGGTGTTTTTTGACTTTATTTTTTTTTACATGTGCCAGGTAATTTTAGGTTTTTTTTGCCCATTTGATGTCTGTCAATTAAGTGTAGCAATAAGACAGTCAGTCAGTGGTCGGGTCGGTACAAATCCGCTGTTAAAATGCTTCCCTTTCGTCATAGCACAGGCTGGTAATAAAACCGAAACTGCGTTCTAAAAGTGCGTGATTATGGAATAATGCAAGTTTTTTAGGTTTGTTTAATTTATTTTTGTTTTCGACTGACGAATTATGTAAGTAGGTTACTTTTCATTCAGCTAGAGATAAAGGGCACTTATCCGGGACTTAGACATTGTTGATTGGTCCCAATTTAGAAATCAATTAATTAGTCAATAGGTACTATAGTTTTTTTTTATATCTTGGAACATCTTACACAATCGACTTAGTCCCACACGGTAAACTCAATTAAGGCTTCTAATGTGGGTACCAAGCGACGATATATGTAATAGATAGTTACATATAGATAGGTACTTAAATACTTAGATAGCCATGACCAAGGAACAAATATTAGTGATAAATATACACAAATAATGCCTGCCCTTTTAATGACAAAATAAACACTGAGGGTAGATCTTTCCTTGCTTCGCCCCCACCACCACCGCCCACGGTCAGTACCCGTTCTAGCAGGGCGCAGGCTCACAGTACGCGTCAGGCTTTGGCCGAGGGTGCTCCGGACGAGGACCCTCTTAATGGGTCGAAATATGTCGAGCAAAAATCGGCAAATAATCCGGTTCGATAATATTTTAATACAAATAATGCCCTCGCGGGGATTCGAACCCGGAACCTCCAGCTTCGTAGGTGGGGTCATTACCAACTAGGCTACGGAGGCTGACGATTGTACAATAAGTTCTAAATATGGTTTCACGGGGTAAATTAAAATCGGCCCGTTCGCATTTTCGTACTAAACTGAGTCTAGATTTAGTTTTAATTAAATTCCTTTGTGTTTGTCTTAAGGATCTCACTTCAGACCTTGAACAAACTTCAAAAATACATATTTGCTTATGTTAATCGCTTGGTAAGTACTTTTATCTGAAATTAATATGGAGAGTTTTAAAGCCAAATTAAAATGTGTTTAGTTTAATGTGAAAATTAATTTCGTAAATTGTAATTACTATTAATTACTTTGCAAAATATTCAAGCCAAAAGCTGAATAAGTATTTAGATAACATGGTTTTTAAAATAGTATTATTCCTACCTTAATCTTTAGGTACAATAAAATGCTACCAAAGTAACACAATTTTCTGTGAAAGATAAAGTAAATATATCTTAATTTTATTTATTCAGTACAGATGGTGCTATTTTACGCACTAGTGCGAAAATATTCATTTTTTTTGAGAGATTGAAACTGCAGACGAATATCTGTATACTGAAAAGGTAGTACGATACACGTGCGAAAAGGAATTTATTTATGTAGTGTTTTGACTTATTTTGACACCACTCGTTTCGAACTTTGTTTTTTTTACGTACTCGTATCGCAATGTACTATTGCGGCCTTCTTGTTATAAGATTCAATTGAGTGTCGACATAATCTAGTAACTTATAATTTCTTCACCACATTTTGAGCCTATATTGTAGTTTGCTTAACAGATTAGCTGACTTGCTATTTTGCTTGCCTCTTCCAAGAAATGAGGGTAATGCGTTATGCCATTGATATTCGCAATCGCTTTGGAAATACAAATATTGTGTGACGGTGTGTAATATTTTACTTTCAATAAGATTCAAGTACCTACCGGTCTTCATTTTCAACCAACTTTATTAAAGAAGGAGGTTCTCCATTTACTGTTTGTTTTTGTTCATGTTTGTTACCTTAGAACTTCCGCTTGGGTGAACCGATTCTGATGATTCTTGTCGATTGGTCTCATATTAATTTAGTTTTTCGAGGAGGCGATGGACGATCGTTGGGAGGAGGTTGAAAGTGACAAACTAGAACTGCTGTGGCAGTACAATTATATAGATTTTAATTATATGTATAGCAGAATCCTGGCAAAGTAAGGAGGCAGATATTCTATAGCAGTTGTATGCTGTAGCAGTATGTGTCCTTAACTACCATTTATTCCTGTGTGTCTAAGTGATAAACATGCTATTGCATGCACTAAATTTCCATACAAAGGACTATGCGTCAAAATTGCCCCAAGACCAACAAACATGAGAGTTGGATCATTAAATAGGTCTTTAACTTTACTTCATATCATTCTATGGGCACGAAATCGAATTCCATTGCAAAACTGAGATATTCATATATTTGTCAGCGTGAATAGGAGCTAATTCAGTATATAAAATGTGTCGATTCAGCCACTAGTTTGTTTGGGTTGCTGCAGCTACCAGCGATCACCAGCGATTATTTGTATGTAAAATAAAGGCTGCTGTCAAAAGAAAAAAAAAACAAATCGAGTGAGGTGGTTAACATACAATCACTTGCGCACATTTTTTTTTTACACACTTCGGTATCCTAATTATTAACGAACAGTATTTCTGATCGATTGTATTCACGCTGACAAAAATATGAATATCTCAGTTCTGCAATGGAATTCATCTGGGTGCCCATAGAATGAAATGAAGTAGATTGAAAGACCTATTCAACAATGTAACTTTTAGCTGTGTTGACTTTGGGGCAAAGTTCCATACAAAGTTGGGCATGGTCCTTTTTGTGTCATTTTTGGTTGGTAGCCAAACACCTTACCGTGCGTGAATGTGTTAAAATCTCAATAGGTACTTGGTAAAAGTACGTCTTACAAAGAAACACTTCAGAAAACACATGAGCGGTCAGTAAATCACTCTCTCCGCTTTCCATTGGACGGCAGAGAAATGTCCAATAAAGCTTATTTCAATTAAAACCTCTGTAGTTATTGTGGCCATACCACGACTTAGCAAGTATCGGTAACGTTAGGTTTTACTCGATACGTAAAGCAGGCCATCGCGCTCGCTCCAATATGTCAGTGGCATCGCGATAGAATGCATTGCGTATCTAGTAAAACCTAACGTATCCTTTACTTTCCAACTCATGGTGCGTTGCCGATACGTTGAGTTTACTTTCTACCCATCCTGGATTTGGTCTACTCACTTACCAAGCCCCTAAGTATTTCTGTCCCTTTCACTCGTGCAGACTTATTGATAAGAGTGAAGGGACAAACAATATGCGGCTTGCTAAGTTAGGAGACGTTTATGAATAAGGGGATTATTCCGTAATAACGCCGGGGCAGATCATGGTAAGACCCAGTGAATGGTTACACAATAGGAATTGGCAATATGCATCCAGTACATATTAGCCAAGTTGCCAATCGCTAACGCTTAGTAGCGTATCGAAATTTTCCCTCTCTGTCACTCTTGTATATTAGTGCGACAAAGACAGCTGCCTTTCGTTTACGATTGACGATTAAGCGCTAGCGATTGGCAACTTGTCTAAGCATCCTGAGCTTCTCATTGAAATGATGAAGTGTGATGTGAATAATCACATCACACTTCTTCAGCCTATCTCGTATCGTATGCCTCTCCTATTAATGCCAAGTCAAGGTAAATGTCACCCTATATATATATAAAATGTTTTTCCCCAATGGTTGAAAGTAAATTGATCGCATTATGGATTATTATCAACAGAAAAATTCATACACTTTCATAAAATACATAATGCTGAGTGATTTATGGGACTTATTTTCTCCCACAGGGATTGCATAATAAATTAAGATTTTATAAAATAAAAGAGACGAGAGATGTTATTTCAAAGGCGCAATTTCTCTGAGGTTCTGTGAGGGGATGGATGCAAAGCTTAAGTACTACAGTTAAAATGTAATTATTATTTGTTTTATACATCTGTTTTTCTTTTGTTATTTACTGTTGTTGTGTTTTATGTCTTATTTTATGCAGTTAGCAGTGATTTATTTTCGACTGTTATGCTCAAGGTTCGGATATCTCGTAGCACGGTAAAGGTGCGTTTAAACCAAAAGAGCATTCGCTGTTCTAGCGCCCGTTCTACGAAATCAACCAATCACGTTTTGTGTACCGATCGAATTTCGTATAGTGGGAGGTTAGATCAGCGAATGCTCTTTTAGTTAGAACGCACCTTAAGACGTTAGAGAAGCACGGAGTCGATTTTATAATCAACTTTTGGAATGAGTATGAGTATGAGTTGACTTTTATGTTAAAATCGACTCCGTGGTTTTCTAACGTCTTACCGTGCTACGAGAAATCCGAACCTATTATGCTGTTAACATGTTTTGTTTTGTAATAACATGTTAACAGCATAATAGGTTCACTAATAGGTTCATAATAGGTTTACTATCCGCCTTTTTTAGAACAAAACCTGTATTCGTTACTGTTAGCTGTTGGTTTTCTGAATAAATAAAAAAATAATAATAAAAAAAAGATCAGCAGGGTTAGCACATGTTTATAACGACAGTATCTTGCGGGGATATTATACTATTCGTCTTTCTTTTATTAATGTACATAGTTAGTAAAGGACAGGAAATCTATCTCGCGGCGACATACTGTCACAATGCAAGCTTAGCACAACTGCTGCAACTGCTGACCATGAATTATCGTAGCGTTCTTAAAGTGGACTTACTTTCTATCCGGCTCGCTCGCACCAATACACGAGTATGAGCGGGATGTATGGAAGTAAGTCCGCGTTAATAAGAGCTGCCATCTAGCTCATAATACGGCTACGGATAAACGATGCGTCTTCCTACCGCTTCAATTCCCTATTTTTTATTTCATTGTAATTCCTAGGTTAGGTCGGTAGTAGGGTAGACCAAAAAAATTTTTTTTTAATTTTCCTGCTCCACAGAGCTTATTATTGTACATGTCCCGTAAAAGTACCTAATGTCAGTATACGAATTTTCAGAGTAATCGACCATCATTAGAGTACGCTCAAAATTCAACAATTTGGCAGTAGGTACATAAATGTATGAAATGAAAATATCCTCTATTTTTATTTTAACAGGTGTGAGTTTCCATAGCTTTAACTATAGATTTTCAATAAGGCCCACTCATTTAAGCATATATGCTGCTTCAATTTCAGAATTTTAGTAAAGTGTCAATTTTTGATTTGTATGAGTCTTAGACACATACCTATCGTGAAACACGTTCGCAGATATATAGTTTTACGTATTACTAATAAATATCAATAATTTTAACTAAAAATGTATGTGACCTCCAGGTTTAAGGTTTTAAGTTGGTAATAAAATCAATATTGTGTTCTAAACGTGTGTGATTAACGAAAATGCCAGTTTTTAGGTTTGTTTGCATTTTTTCAAAGTCTACTGATGGATGGTATATATACATAGCTTGAGCTTGAGCTATAATTAGCTTATTTTAAAATAACAAGATAACTTCGTAAGGCGTATAATTTAATAATCAGAGCAAAATTTTATTATCAACATCATCTTGAAATTAGCGAATCAGTGTAGAAATTAATGTGACGCCTACTCAAATGATTTGAGCAATTTAAATACTCGCGCATTCTGTCTCAGCTTCAAAAACAGGGGAATATCCAGTTGATTGAATATTTATTTATTATTTGATATTTTCTAAATATTATGTTCTCTATTCTGGATCAAAGTCAAGATACAAATATCAATTATCAGATCGGTGTCTTTTAGAATTGGAGGATAGAGCGGAAGTATGGATTACCTTACAAATCAACAGGCTAATTTCTTTGGTCGCATTTTAACAAACTTTAGAATTTATATTTCGAAGCTTAGTTTGGCTATTTTGTACTTCTCGGGGCCTTCAACCAAACATCATCAATTTATGTTAAGATAGTACGGCAAAAATGGAGCCAAAAACTTTGGCGGTTGAATGACCCGAATAAATAAGTAGGAAAATTTGGAATAGGTCACTCACTCATAATAGAACATTAGATTCCTCTTCTTTCTACGATACTATTTTATATTTATCTTTTTTTTTTGAAAAAAAAAACTTTATTTGAGTAAAATACATTAAAACTTTTTTTTGCGTAAATCAATGCCTATTAAAATCTATTATATTTAGGAACACATTAAAATAAAATGGCACTCGTATTGGGAGTGTTCGAGAACACGATAATAGCTTTTATGAAAGATCGAGCAGAGCCTTAGGCACCTGATAAATATTCATGAAATGAAAGAAAGTCATTCTTTGCGTCTTTCAATAGTGCTTTTCATTAGATTTTTAACGATCCACATTGTAAACGTTTTGTGATAAAATAAGATTGAACTCGAATTAAGTATCAATTAGGAATCAATAAATATAAGCCTTATCTAAAATATCTTGCCTTCCTATCTGTAGGATCTACCTAGTCCCTATCTATTTATTTTTAATTATTAAGTATACGAAATTTTAAACAAATAAGAAATTTCGCAATACTTTATCACTATGAGATAGCCACTACCTGAGTACATAGCCAAGATACCAGCATAAGGGCGTTTGTGCACTACACTGACTTTTACCGTCCGGTAGTCCGGTTTTTTTACGGTCCGATATGCCACGCCATTAATTAAATGTATATAGTAGCTTGTGCACGACACGTAATTTTACCGTTCGACATTTTACTTTTCCCCATTCCGGACAGTATTTTTCCGATCCGAGATGACAGCTATGAAAAACGTGTTAATGATTGTGCACTGTGTCCGGAATTGCACTGACTTTTATGACTGTCGACTGACTTTTCATGCTACTATGCCGCACCTATACCGCGTATACACTACTACTATGTGCCAGATGGAGTTCCGATATCGGCCTCTCGCTTCAACTTACGGATTCGCTCGCCGCCGACCGCCTTATGCCGCGGCCACGACATTGGTCTAATTCACGGAATAATAAGTCTAATTCGACCGGTTTAGCGGAAAACCATACGTGCGAGATTCATAGATTCGCTCGCCGCTGGTCGCCTTAGACCAATGTCGTGGCCGGGCCTTTAGAATAATGTCGTGGCCTAGACTTTAAGAAAACTAACTAGCGTAGCATACCTAGTAAGTCAAAAAAATTGCACCTGCATTGAACAAAAATAGCAACTATCGTCGAACGATACGAGTTTGGGTAAATCCACAAGACTGTAACGAGAGTTACCAATTCTTTCGTATGTTTCAAAATTAATTAATCAAAGTTGAGTTTCCGTACGTCTAGCCTAGCCCTGTAGGTAGATATGTGGGCCTTTAAATGTACTTAATTAAAGGTGCATTCAGACAAAACGAACATTCGCTATTCTAACCCCCCACTCTGCGAAATTCGATCGTTACACAAAACGTGATTGGTTGATTTCGTAGAACGGGAGATAGAACAGCGAATGCTCTTTTGGTTTGAATGCACCTTAATATGAGAATATACAAAAGAATTGGTAACTCTCGTTACAGTCTCGTGGATTTACCAGTTTCATTTCCGTACAAAGTCTCCGTCTATCAAGTGTGGTTGTGACTTATATCTTTATTCGGACAAACTTATAGCCTAAACTCACGTGTTCCATCCACTAATCGGCGGGCACACGACGGGGGCCGGGCGGAGCGCCCGAAGCACCCGCTTGGCAACGCCAGCCCCTGTTGCTAGGCAACCGGCCACGCAGAGGAGCGTCAGACCACCCAGCGCTAGCCAGAGGAGCCACAATATCTGACAAGACCAAACAAAATAATAGTCACTAGGCAGCGTAGACAAGATACGCTAAAAATATAAGATATAAAGCCGCGTATCCACTAGAGGCAGCCTCGGGTCGAGGCAGCCGCTCGACGCTTTGTTTCGTCGCCGCGAGCCGAGCCATATTTTGTCGGTCTCTGTGCCGTGCTCAAATGCGCCTCAGTCCGAGAGTCCGAGCCGTGTGTTTAGTGGAGACGGTCGCTCGTGAGGCAACAGTTACGGATCAAGCTGAGGCGACAGGCTGCCAGCTGATCCGTAGCTGTTGCCTCAGAGCGAGCAGCCTCAAACTGAGGCCGTTTGCTTCAAGTCGAGGCCGGTCGACCCGAGGCTGCCTCTAGTGGATACGATGCTTAAGAAATATGATATTTAAAATATAAGATGTGCTAACGCTGACTCGTGAACGAAAGGCAAGTATACCTATGTATTACCAATTTTGGGGTCGATGTTGCTCCACGTCCGTAGGAATTACCTTAGATAACCCTACACGTGACCCCTGGGTGGTGCAAAGAGCGCAACAACTTTGGCTGCTGCACTATCCTTCTGATCTCGCAGCTTTCTCTACAACAGAAATGAATCCGGATGCTCACACTAACAGCACCTTTCAGTGCTCCAAAATTAAAACAAAGAACATAGGACCTTCAGTCCGTGTGCTGCAGCTAAACATTGAAGGCATCAGTAAATCCAAATCGGAATGCCTGAGTAAAATTTTATTTGACAATGGTGTCGACATAGTCCTTCTTCAGGAAACACACACCGCAGATGATGCCCAACTCGCTAAAAGAGGTGACATACTTGGTTATGATTTGGTTGCGGCCACATACGATGGCCGATACGGGACTGCAACGTACGCTAGGTCATCTTTAGCCGGTCAGGTTGGCGTGATCTCGAACGAGATAGATTGCAATGATATTGCTACTACTACTATCCAAATCGCTGACACGAAGATATGCAACATATATAAGCCGCCTCGCAGTTCCTGGCCTACACCTCCTCTACCAGCCTTGGAGCACCCGGCCCTCTATATCGGAGACTTTAATAGCCATCACACTAGCTGGGGATACAGAAGCTCTGACGCCAACGGAGACGCTATTGTGGACTGGGCGGACAGAACGAACACTTTCTTGGCTGTTTCGAACAAAGGCAAAAAAAACCTTCAGATCAGCTCGGTGGAAAAGCGATCATAATCCGGACTTGGTTTTCATAACAACTGCGCATGGAAGTCCGGTTGCGGCCGAGCGATACGTGCTGGCAGATTTCCCTCACACGCAACACCGTCCAGTACTTGTCATATTAGGCTTGAAAATACCAATGGTTGAGACATACCCTGTGCCGCGCTGGAATTTCAGGAAGGCGGACTGGAATGGATACGCATCTAAATTAGACTCCTGTATCAGATGGATCCCACCCTTGCCTGACTGTTACAAGCGATTCCTATCCCTGGTTAAAAGCGTGGCCAAAAAGTACATCCCCCGGGGCTACCGCAAGGATTACATTCCGTGCTGGGGCGATGAGACCGAAAAGCTTTGGAAAGAGTTCACTTCAAATGGCAACCGCGAGGTAGCTAATAGACTGATTGAGTCCTTGGACACGGCCCGCAGAGAAAAGTGGGAACAAACAGTGAACTCCATGAACTTCGCTCACTCCAGTCGCAAAGCTTGGCATACCCTTAACCGCCTCTCAAAGGGCACTATTTCCCATAAGTGTCAACCTAAGCTGAACCCTAACGCACTGGCTGACAGGATACGTAAGCTGTCGAAAGCACCTAGCCACAAGCAACACACCCGGTCTACGCGCACCGAGCTTCAAAAACTTAAAATGACCACAAAAGCCAACGACAATTTTAGCCACCCTGTTTCAGAGGATGAGGTTTCTAGGGCTATTAAGCATATCGCAGCTAACAAGGCCTGCGGCTACGATGAATTACTCCCTGAGTTCATTCAGCATAGTGGCCCACGCACCCGGAAATGGCTTGCTCAGTTCTTCTCCAACATCATAGACTCAGGAAATATTCCAAGCTTACTGAAGAGAGCCAAAATAATAGCTATTCTGAAACCGGGGAAACCAGAAGACATGCCTTGCAGCTACAGACCGATATCGCTCCTAAGTGTCGTCTATAAACTATTAGAACGGATAGTTTACAATCGCATATCCAGCACTATTAACGCTGCTATCCCGCAAGAACAGGCTGGATTTCGTCCGCATAGGAACTGCTCTGACCAGGTCCTGGCACTGACGACCCACATTGAGAATGGTTTCCAATGCAACAAGAAATCCGCTGCAGCCTTTGTGGACCTGACGGCCGCGTACGATACTGTGTGGCGCCATGGCCTACTGTACAAATTCCTCAAAATTGTGCCTTGCTTAAAAATCTACAGGCTCCTGGAAAATGCACTGAGTAACAGAACGTTCCAGGTTCATCTGGGTGGGAAGTGTAGTTCCGTTAAAGTACTCAACAACGGTCTCCCCCAAGGATCTGTACTGGCACCACTCCTGTTTAACTTGTACACTCACGATCTGCCCAATACCGCATCGCGGAAATTTGCATATGCTGATGACTTGGCACTTGTGACGCAAGTTGACAAAATACATGCTGCTGAAGCTACGTTGGAGTCGGACCTGGCACTACTGGATGACTACTTCTCCCGATGGCGTCTATGCCCTAGCTCTTCAAAGACAGAGGTATCATGCTTCCATCTGTGCAACAAATTGGCTAAAAAGGAGCTAAGAGTAAAATTCAAGGACAGGGTTCTTCGGCACAACTTCTTCCCTAAATATCTGGGAGTCACCTTGGATAGGAGCCTCAATTTCAAAGAACATCTGTATAACCTGTCCTCAAAATTAAAAACTCGAAACAGCATAATCCAGAAGCTTACGGGAACGACATGGGGTGCTAGAGCCGCCACGCTCCGAACCACTGCACTCTCTTTGGTTTATTCTACTGCTGAATACTGCTCTGCAACATGGTTAAATAGTGCCCATACTACTGTGGTCGATGTCCAGCTAAATCATACGATGCGCCTGATCAGCGGGTGCTTAAAACCAACTCCGACATACTGGCTACCGGCGCTCAGTCACATCCTGCCACCAAACCTCAGACGTGAAAAGTGCCTCGACCGCGAAATTATTAAAATACGCGAGAACCCAGGCTTGCCTATACACCAGGACCTCCACGCGCTTAAAGTCCTCAGACTTAAGTCCCGCCAGCCCCCCGTAGTTAAGTTTTATGACCTGAAACCACTAGAAAACCTACTATGCACGTGGACTTCAGAATGGGAAGCCAGGTCACTTCCTAAGAACATATTTGAACTTAACGCTGGGAAGCGTCCGTTGGGTTTTGACGCGCCCCGACGAGTCTGGTGCCTGCTGAACCGAATTAGGACAGGAGTTGGAAATTGCGCTTCCCTCTGGTGCAGATGGGGTTGGTCCGAGTCAGCAGAGTGCCCGTGTGGCTGCCCAGATCAAACAATACATCACATAATATTTGAGTGCCCAATCACCAAATTTAGCGGAAGTACGGCGGACTTCAAAACTCTATCGACGGATGCTGTTGCTTATCTCAAATTAAGTAATTTAAAAATTTAAGTAGAGAACAATGTACTTATGCCATACGATAAATAAATAACCAATACGGAAGGTCGTCTGGTGTAATTGGAAGCACGTTGGACCGGCAATCCAGAGGATGCGGGTACGAAATTTGCGGCAGCCAGAGTCTTTCGGTTTGAATTTTTTGTATGGTAAGCACATCTGTTACTACTAGGGGTCGGAACTATGGGTGCAGAACTTTAACAAAACTTGTCGAGTGGACATGAAAGAGCACATACATCCATAAAATATACATATCTACTCACTCAAACATTGTAAGTTCAAAATTTCGAGATAAGTAATAAAATTTGATCCAGATTTTTCAATAATATTCGCATTTTTCTTGGCTAAAGAAATTTTGAAGTTTTTGCACCATAGTTCCGACCCCTAGTTATTGCATTGTGGGATTATCAGTATTGACCTTATGTTTGCCTGGGACTACCGTCTATGTGTAGATTAGATTACAGAGTGAGTATGTAAGGCACAGACCAACCACCTATAGACGTCCATTATAACTTATAAGGTGACTCGCGCGCGCCTGCCTTTATATTTTTCATACCCATAATAATATATGCGCGTGCGCTAGCCGTGCCCGTTCAGTTACGACCAAGTAACAGACCCGTAAGGACCGCACGTTTTTACTAATAAAAAAATCGAGTAAGTGAATTTTAGGCCTGTAAAATGTCCACGTGTAGTGTGAAATGGTGTGGAAAGGCAACAAGAAGTTTAAATTTCAAATCAGACGGAATTACATTCCACAGGTAAGACATATTTATAATTTATTCCGAGCCAGCCGAGGCCAACTTAAACTGGTCACTGATAAGTAGGTTGAGGCGACAGTCACGCCCCCTTCTCTATTCTGTCCCTTTTCATCAAATCAAAAATGCAATGTGCCATCCCTTTCTTACGACCATTAGTGATGTGCCTATGGCGATTTAATTTATTACCGGGAGCACGTGTTTTGTTTTAACTAAAGTTTACCGGATTCACGGAATAAATATGAAAATAAGGATTTTTTTAGCGATGTAATATTTGCCAATCGGCAGGAAGTGTGAGGGAACTTGGAGTTGGTTTGAGATAGTTATATGTTGTATTCGCTTTTTAGGGTCCTCTTGGTGAGCAGTGGGGTTCAGTATCAAAAGATAGACCTGATGTTGAACTCAGAGGAAGTGCAAGGGGACTTGGAGTTAGTTGGCTTTTTAGGATCCCCTTGATAAGCCATTGGGTCTAGTACCTCAAGATGGGCCACATGGTGAACTCGGACTCGGAGGAAGTGTGAGGGAACTTGGAGTTGGTTTGCGTTAGTGATATGTTGTGTTGGCTTTTTAGGATCCTCTCGGTGAGCGGTTGGGTCCAGTACCAAAAGATAGACCTGATGATGAACTCGGAGGAAGTGCAAGGGAACTTGGAGTTGGTTAGAGATAGTGATATGTTGTGTTGGCTTTTTAGGTTTCTCTCGGTGAGCAGTTGGGTCCAGTACCAAAAGATAGACCTGATGATGAACTCGGAGGAAGTGCAAGGGAACTTGGAGTTGGTTAGAGATAGTGACATGTTGTGTTGACTTTTTAGGATATTCTCGGTGAGCAGTTGGGTCCAGTACCAAAAGATAGACCTGATGATGAACTCGGAGGAAGTGCAAGGGAACTTGGAGTTGGTTAGAGATAGTGATATGTTGTGTTGGCTTTTTAGGATCCTCTCGGTGAGCAGTTGGATCCAGTACCAAAAGATAGACCTCATGATGAACTCGGAGGAAGTGCATTTCGGAGGAATTCATTATGAAAGTTCGAAGTATACATTAACGTAACTTTTAATTCGAACCTCCACTTTTATCATTAACTCCCTAGTGTATTAAAAAACAGGAAGACAATGTGATGATATCTTATTACTTTTATTTTTAATTGATTGCGTATTGAGTAGGTATTTTAACAAGTAAAATGTATGTACACGTTTAGATTATGCATTGTTATCGATACCTACTAATTGTAATTTCCGGTAATAAATGTAACCAGAACCGGTAATATAAATTTCGGTAATAGACGTGTCACATCCCTATGTAACAGCGCGACTGCCCGCCGTCCGCCGAAACGACCAATCGTAGCGCGTTAACACCTTCCCCGCCCGCTCCTCGAGCCTCATGTTTTGGTGATTCGTAACGCGAATAAAATTAACAACACTGGTACTCTATAGGGGGTTCTCTGTGATGTAAGGTAAGATTCTCATCATTAATATTAATTAATCGAATTCCTATTACTTATCAAGAAAACATCTTATACGAGTACAATAACTCATAACTAAAGTTGGTAATAATTAGGAAACTTCTAGTTCGCCAAGAAATAAATATAAGTAGGTAGATAGTTCGAATTCATAAATAGAGAAAGTACTTACGTAAGTATCGATTGAAGTTTCGGACACTTTTGCGGGATCTGTAACAACATTTTTATGAAGTGAGATAGTATATACTTATGTATTTAATTATCCCAATCGTCGGTAGAATCCAAAAATAAACGTAAACAAAGGCTGACTTTCCATAGCATTTGACGTCTTTGACACATATCGTGAAACACGTTGGCGGTTAATACTAATACTTAAATATTAATAATTATAACAAAAAATGTACGTGAACTCAAGGTTTACGGTTTTAAGTTTGTAATAAAACCAAGATTGCGTTCTAAAAGTGCATTATGGGATAATGCAACTTTTTAGGTTTGTTTACATTTTTTTGGATACTACTGACGAATGTAGGTAGGTATAGTTTGTGAAATATAAATTGGTAACTTTCTACCTACATTATAGTAAAAATAAACATTCAATTTATATTTCTCGAACTATACTTATGGTAATTCTTTCTTGTGCACGAAACATAAGTAAATAAAATACACATACCTGACATACCTAATTAATTTGAACAAATACAAAATGTGAACTTAGGAAGGACTGAAGGAATTTCTTCCAGTTAACCTTTGAGCAAATGATTGTACGATAATGATCCAAGAGATATGTAGACCTAATATAGGTATTATGTAAGTATTTACTCACTATTATCACTAAAATAATTTCAAATACTTTTTGTTCAGTTAACAAATGAATACCTACGCGAAGTTGGATTTAAATATATTATAAAATACAATTCAATATTTCTTTATTATTCACCCAAAGATTTAAAAAATTGAATAGGTAGACTAGACAATAGGCGGTCTTATCGCTAAGAAACGATCTCTTCCAGCTCCACAGACAACTTTTGGGTAGGTAGCGGAGTAGAATAACGGATTTCAGAAAAGTTAGCAGTTGAATCAAACGCATATTTAAATCAGATAAAAATAATTTAAGGTCATGTCCTAAACTTACATAAATACATACTTAGATGTTTAAACATACATACATAATATATATTAAGCAGAGGCAGCAGAGCAACACGACATCGACAGTCAGAAATTGCAACAAAAATAAATTAGATTTAATCCAATAGAAGTAACATAATACAGTATTATATTATAATAATGATTCTTTAAGAAAAAAGTTTGCAATAAAAATGTTTGTTTTGTCAAAAACAAGATTATACTCGTAGAACGGTATTTTTTGTTTGAAAGCAATCTGCAAAATGTTCAAGGTGGCGATTACACTCGCGATCAGAGAAAATAATCCATGATGCACTCGATTTATTTATTGAACACCAAATCTCACGAAAAATATGGCTTTTTGTATTATAAGTTTTAAAGCAAGAATATCAGAGAATAAGCCGCGTAGTGACAGCAGTAAGAATACATTTGTCACCAGTCACCACCACTTTTCCCGTGGGTGTCGTAAGAACCCGCTAAGAGATTGAAGTTTCAACGATTCATTTATAAGGCCTTAATCAAAGCAAAAATCACGATCGCGTCAGTTGTCTTACGAAAGTTTCTGATACAAACTATTATTATGAGGGCATTATTTGTGTATTTATTTATCACAAATATTTGTTTCTTGGTCGTGGCTGTCTATGAATTTAAGTATTAATATGTATCTATCTTTTTATTCTTTTTCTTTTCTTTTAAAAAAACTTTTCGTTTCTTATTCTTTTAAAAAAACTGGAGTATTATGGTGTCAGAGGAAGAAATCTGGACCTGCTAAGCAACTACTTGCAGAATAGGAAACAGTATGTTGAAATTAATAATATGGTTAAAAGCGAAGTAAGGGTTTCCAAGTCTAGAGTTACCACTATAGCAAGGGGAGTACCACAAGGGTCTATTTTAGGCCCAATCCTATTCATTATTTTTATTCATGATGTCATTAAGTATATGCAGAGACATTTAGATAGTCTGAAAATAGTAATATTTGCTGACGACACAAGTGCACTCATTAGTGGTCAAAATGAACTTGACCTCAAAACGAGTATTAGTGCGGCTCTTGCGGCTTTTCATAAATGGTTCAAAGGAAACAATCTGAAATTGAATACCGATAAGACAAGCATTGTGATGTTTAAGAGTGATCGCAAAAACAAAGACCAACTAGAGCTAACCTTTGATGGTGATGTTTTGTCTTCTGTAGAGGTTGTCAAATTTCTTGGTGTTTATATTGACCAATTCCTCAACTGGAAGCAGGTATTGGATCAAATAGAGAACACAATTAGTTCCGCCTGCTACGCTTTAAGGCGCCTAAGAGACGTTGTCAGGATAGATCAATTGAAAGCAGTGTACTATGCCTTAGTAGAATCAAGACTTAGGTATAGTATAAAATTCTGGGGAGCTTCTTATGACTTTAATATAAAAAAGGCATTCATAATTCAAAAGCGGGCGATAAGAATAATGAAACGAGCTCCTCAGTGGTTCACATGTAAAGATTTTTTCACTGAATTAGAACTTCTCACAGTGCCAAGTCTTTATATTTTAATAGTCTGCTCAGATTTAGTAAAATCATTGGCAATAAATGAAACGGACGATGCACGGAGACAAAGATTAGACTCGAGAACAAAAAATTTGAGTTACCCGTTCACTCCAAAACTTAAACTGGCGGGACACTTTTCCTGTTACCAGGCTGTGCGATTTTATAACAAGTTACCCGTCGAACTCAAAATGATTTGTAATCCAAATGAATTTAAAAATAGACTACGGTCTTACCTACTTGAAAAATGTGTATATTCTCTTGATGACTTCTTTCAGCACGAGTATTAATATGTATCAATTTCTAAAATGTTGTCATTATGTATAATAATTGTTATTATGTTTATCTTATAAGCTGTTGATATGACATCAAATGCGTTTAATGTTAAATAAGTATACTAATGTTATTATTTTAAGTATTATTTTCTTGATGAAATTTGTTTTATTATTATTTATTTTTTGAATTAATTATTACTTTATTATTTTCTATGGCATATATTTAATATTGACGTTTTGCTGACATTTCTCATTATTATTATGTAATTATTACGCTTTGTTTATACTAGATTTAAGATTTCGAACACAATATTTATTGTAAATGAAATGAAATCTATTATATATAAGGTCCTAATTTATTAGATGCAGATATATTTACAGCTGATAGTATTCGGTCTGTGGAGTATCTTAAACCGTGAAACATTATAGCTTTTACGATGTTTTTTTGGAGAAAACGGAAAAACAAATTTCCTACGTAAAAACACCCTGTTTATGTGATTATTAAATGAAAACTCATTGAACAGATTCTAGTACCTCTTTTACGTACCACTTAACTGGAACTGGCCACTTCTCGTCGATAAATTAAATACTTCATTGTCAATGTCATGTTATATTCCGTTGGATTGTGTCGTTTGATGACATGACAGACAGTGTTATTGTGACATGTGATAATGCACACATGATGATTTTTTTTAGACGAAATTATAATTAATTTTTATGTTAGGAAAATGAAATCAATAAAATTACATGAAAAGATTTCTTAATTTATATTTAAAGTTAATTATTTTAATGTAAAGTATCATGTGTTAAAATATCTGCAACTAATAAATTAGGAACTTATATATCGTCGCCTGGTACCCACATCACAAGCCTTAATTGAGCTTACCGTGGGACTAGGTCGATTTGTGTAAGATGTCCCAAGATATATATTTATTTATTTTATTATTTATTCAGTATACTCTGTTCAACAACCTTTGGAAGTAGAAAAAAATAGCAAAATAAAAAAATGTAAGTACGTTTGTTGATCGCTCACAAAATTATAGTTAATTATGTTGGCCTTTTTCACTGTCAAAAGTTGTGTTACACACAATTTTTAACTTCGTATATATCTAACACAAAAATGATGTTATGACGTTTTTTCCTTCAACTACTTATGCATATTTTTTTGCAATTGACCCTAAAGATTGATGATGGGCAGCAGTGTCAACATAATAGAGACATTACTGCAATCACCATCCCGCTTGCCCATGCTCAGTGTGGCGATTTTGGGCATTACCTCCTAATGCGACCATATATCCTAATAACACACATACATATGGCATTAAGTTCGCCTTTTGTACTTCTATTAGATTACTTATAAAGATTAAATAAATACCTACATATTACTATGTAGGAGAAGCATGTCCAGCAGTGGACTGTAATAGAATGTGCATGCATGAATTTGAATGGTACAACGCATAGCTTGGTAGATTGGTACCTCTAGGTTGTCGTTTCGATTCGGTTACCTTTGTTTTCCTTAGGATATCGTCAACCTCAAGAAGTTGCTTCACCTGGAGTTTTGTTTTTTCGGGAGAGTGTAAGATAGTTTTTTTTTTTCATCTTTAGCTTAGGAACTGAAAAAATCCACTATCTTCACGGTTTCATAATAACACATGCTTGTGGTACAATGTACCACAGGAATGAGTGATCTGTCTAAAAATACAGCGCTTATGGCTGTTCCAGTTTGGGAAGCAACGAGAAAAAATCGTATTAATCATAGTAAACAACTGTGTATACATATAGGCCGAACTCTTAATATGGATTAAGATATTACGGGTCTGAGTCGAGCCATCCGACACTTCAGTTACTCTGTCTGTTTGTCTCATTTTTTTCATAGATGTTAAAAACTAAACTCTCCACGGAATCTAGTCTAGATTCCTGAGCCTAATATGATATTAGTCCAGAGATATGACCAATGGCAGTCGTTATTCGCAAGTTGATTAAATTTCTTATGCTGACTATTTACACAGATCTTCATAGTCACCTGTATCAATAACTTGATAGGCACGATAGGAGGGAGAGTGGGGAGGCTTTTGCCCAGCAGTGGGACGTTAAATAAACTATAAAAAATCAATAAAATAAACATTGGATTTATGCCCATAATATTGAGAAAAATTACACCTAGTTGTCCAATCTGCATCATTATTACAAGCTGAAAAAAGGTTACTATACATATGCTTTAAATACAATTAAACGGTTAAACTCACGTATATTTAAGTGCTTGCTAATATAGGCCCAGGCTCTCTCAAACATGTCGCGCGTAGTGACTAAAATATATGTAAGTCGAACCGTTGAAAAAAATGAATTTATAGTTTCACGATAGATTAAATTCAATTACCATATGCTGTAGCGTTTCCCGCTGGTCCCTTGCACATTCTCTCATCCACCACTCTGACTCTTGCCAGCAACTTCACGTCCCTCAGAACTTTCTTCTCTTCTCTTCTCTCGATCGTCGGCAGAAGGTAGAAGCGAGGGGCATCGCCGTCAGCGATAGGTCCTGAAGCTGCTACGTGTTTGACGATCTTGTCAGAGAACCAGGGAGATGGGTGGGCGTCTGAGACCATTTGTTCGCCGATACTGAGGACAAAAACATCGTACATCTACATCGTACATACATAAGATGATTTACAAGAAAAATGTTTTTAATATGTGCATCGCAATTTATAATCATCTCCCGGAGGAGTTGAAACTATTGGAAGGAAACGCCTTTAAACGCAATCTAACGAAATGGCTCCTAGAACGATGTTTTTACAGCGTAAAGGCGTATCTCGACAATTAGTTTCAATTTTAGTATAATTTTATTGTGACTTGCCTATTCTATAATGTATCTCTATTATTATTGTTATTTTTTGTATTTTATCTCATTTTAATAATCACTGTTATCTTTTATGAATTTTAATTGGACATTGCATATTTATTTAGAATTTAGTACCTATTGAATAGTTATAATAGTGTTCATGGCTGACATTCGCACGCTTGCACGCAAGCTAGATACATGGTTCTCAATGTAATGTAACATCCTTAAACTGTAGTGTGTCTATGCAAATAAATATTTGGTTTTGATTTTATTTTTATTTTTGTATAATATTGCATTTAGGTACAGATGTACAATTGTAGATGACAATTGTACATCTATACCTAAATGCAATATTCGAAACCTGTCAACGAGTGGTCTAGTAACGAATAGTGCAATTCCCATTAAAAAACACATAGATCATGTCTTCGATTTTGATAAAAAATTATAGGCTGCTAAAGTCAATGATGCTCAACAAGATCCACTACATTTCCCAAAATTCCCCAACATTTTCTTAGGAAATATCCCTTTTTGTTACCAGATTCCTATACACTTTTGGTGACAAAAAAGGAACGTTTCATACAAACATTTTGGGATATTTTGGCAAATGTGGTGGATCTTGCTCAGCATAATTAACTCTATAACAAATAAATATAAATATCTTGGGACATCTTACACACATGATGTAAATGTTTTTTTTACGTACCTACCTAGGCCTACCTTTTTCACCTCTGAACTTAAACATTAATGTAAATAGTTAGTAACAGTAAATTGAGAATATTGTTTACGAGAAAACAAATCAATAAAGATATTTACGAGTATAAGCTCGGCCTAAAAAGTAAATAGGTAAAATCATTCCTAAGATTTTGCGATGAAAGATATACTTGAAGAGAGAGTGCTTGGTTTGTAATGTTTGTATATTCGTCTGCAAGGAAAAAAATTGCTTTCTGAGAAATGGAGAATGGTTTTTACACAAATATTTACACGATGCTGTACCATAACTGCCGATTGTGTTAGAATATGATATGACTTAATACACGCCAAGGAAGAAGATAAATGAGATTTGATCTGCATAAATATTTTCCAACCTGACTTTTTCATTCCTGACTTTTCATTTGTTAGGTAACATACATTTTCTGTTGTACGGAATCTGACAATCGAGGCTTGATGTGATGACGGCAGTAAGAATACATTTGTTACCACCCCAACTCCTCCTGCGGGTGTCGTAAGAGTCGACTAAGGGATTAAAGTGTCACTGACCATTCTACAAGATCGATGATGGGCAGCAGCGTCATCATAGTAGACACATTACTGCGATCGCCAATCCGCTTGCCCAGCGTGGCGATTATGGACATTTACCTCCTAATGCGTCTATACTCATAGTTAATAGGAGAGGCCTACGTCCAGCAGTGGACTAACATAGGCTGATGATGTGATGATGTGTGATGTGAGGCTTGTTCAGATGTTTATGAGCATCCTGGCTGCTCAGATATATCTGAAGGTGGATTTACTTTACACCAAACGAGCGAATGCTCATTCTATCTCCAACTTTACGAAATCAACGAATTTTGACGAATTACGTTTTGTGTAACGAACGAATTTTGTAAAGTGGGGATAGAATGAGCATTTGCTCGTTTGGTGTATATCTACCTTCATCTTAGAGACTGTACAAGTACATGGTGAGTCGAATAGTGAGCGGAAATTCCTCTAGTTGGCTGTATGATTATGTGGTGGTGGTATGTCATCATATGTGCATGGCCATTTTATGTTAATTGTTAGCACTAAATACATAAATGATTCGGATCTAGAGTTGAGCAAGCATGTGTTATTAAGACAGACATAAACAACAGTGTTAATATTACCTGATGCGAAAACGGATCTTAAAGTTACTTTTCAGAATCTCAAGCCTTTTCGATGTTAGTAGGAGAAAAAAAGTTTCCCAAGATGTTTTTCTATTCAGTTACCATTTTCCATAAATTTTGTAAGCCGGTAACGGAATGGAAGGATCGAAAAATGTGTGGTAATTTCAAGATCAATTTTCAAGCTGCCCATTTATTCCAAATGTAGTAGTATGATAATTATACTACTTAATTATGAATGTAGTATGTAGTACCTATAGTATAGTTGCCCGTACGATTATGTGGTGGGAATATTTGACGAATACATAGGTCTGGATGGACATTTTGTGAAAGGTGTTAGCACTAAATAGACATGAATGATTCAAATGTCGAGACGAACAATCATTTTTTTTCAATAACACTAGTGTAATGGTCAGTAAAAGATATGATAAATGGTTGTTCCCACAGATGCGAAAACAAATCCTCGAATGATTTTTCGAGCCAACAGTTCGTCACTTTACCTACCTGACAGCATAATACTGTATCTGCAACCCCTTGGGCAGCCTCTGCGGGTGCCCCGGGGCAGGCAGGGTCCAGCTGACGTTGACGAACATGTCTCCGCCGACGAGGACTGTGGCCGCGCGCACCGCCGGCGCGGGGAGGCGCGGGGCGTGTGCGCACGAGCATACGCCGGACACGCATTCTGACATGAATGAACAAGCTGCCCATTCGTTTCAGAATGTAGTATAGTCGCCGGTATGATTATGCGGTGGGAATACTTCACGAATACATTTTGTATGTGTGTAGACATTTTGTGTTAGCGCTAAGTACATGAATTCGAATGCCGAGTCAATCAAGCATGTATTGTGCTTGTGACTTTTGTGTACTAGACTCTAGTAGAGACTAGAAGAGTATTTGTGTACCTATTACTACTAGGTAAGTACTTACGTATTTTTAAATAGTATCGTTAACTCCAAATGCTAAAATGGATCCTTGAATGATCTATTCAGACATCACGGGGCTACCATGATCTTTTAATGCGATTCAGTGTAGTTAGGTTCTCCTTATCAGTTTTTCGCAGTTATTCTATGGAACTGACACATAGCGATTCAGATTAGGTTTTAAACTGAGTCGCATTAGTAGATTTTGGTAGTACCCAGCACGTTTCTATATATACCTGACAGCATAATACAGTATCTGCAGCCCCTTGGGCAGCCTCTGCGGGTGCCCCGGGGCAGGCAGGGTCCAGCTGACGTTGACGAACATGTCTCCGCTGACGAGGACTGTGGCCGCGCGCACCGCCGGCGCGGGGAGGCGCGGGGCGTGTGCGCACGAGCATACGCCGGACACGCATTCTGACATGAATGAACAAGCTGCCCATTCATTTCAGAATGTAGTATAGTCGCCGGTATGATTATCCGGTGGGGATACTTCACGAATACATTTTGTATGTGTGTAGACATTTTGTGTTAGCGCTAAGTACATGGATAATTCGAATGTCGAGTCAATCAAGCATGTATTGTGCTTGTGAGTTTTGTGTACTAGAGTATTTGTGTACCTACCACCACTTAGGTACTTATGTATTTTTAAATGGTATCGTAAACTCCAGATGCTAAAACGGATCCTTGAATGATCTTTTCAGACATCAGGGGGCTACCATGATCTTTCAATGCGATTCAGTGTAGTTAGGTTCTCCTTATCAGTTTTTGGCAGTTATTCTATGGAACTGACACAGCGATTCAGATTAGGTTTTAAATCGAGTCGCATTAGTAGATTTTGGTAGTACCCAGTACGTTTCTATTTCTATATCTACCTGACAGCATAATACTGTATCTGCAGCCCCTTGGGCAGCCTCTGCGGGTGCCCCGGGGCAGGCAGGGTCCAGCTGACGTTGACGAACATGTCTCCGCCGACGAAGACTGTGGCCGCGCGCACCGCCGGCGCGGGGAGGCGCGGGGCGTGTGCGCACGAGCATACGCCGGACACGCATTCTGAAATTAAAGAGTAGCTTGAAACTTTGTTGGCAGAATTTACAAATAGCAATTATTTTGGCGGTCTCCACTCCAGAGCACGCTTGCTCCAGCGGTTATCGGTACTGCGACATATGGCCAGCCCATTGCCACTTCAACCTACTAACTTTCGCATGTCGGTCACCTTGGTTCTCTGGCGGATCACTTCGTTTCGAATTTTGTCCTTCTTCATGTCTTCGTGTTCTGGAGTGGAGACCACGTCTTGGTAAACGTAGCGTGGGACGCCCTCCGGCTAGATGGCGGGATGATTTGCATAAGCAGCCCCCTTATGCAAATCATCCCCTTACGCAGGAACTGGATGCATAAAGCAGCAGACCGAGCTCTGTGGCGTACCTTGGGGGAGGCCTATGTCCAGCAGTGGACTGCAACGGGCTGATGATGATGATGATAAAAAAACTTAAAATAAAAAATACCTCATATAAGTCCTCTTTTAAAAAATCTGTGCGCTCTTTCTTTGCTAGCAGAATTAAAAAAGTTTAGCGTCTCTGATTGTTTGTTTCGTCCTCTTCTATATGTATTTATGTATATAGTATTTTATGTATGTATGTATATAGAGTTTATATGGAGTGAATATAAGTAGTGTATTTATATATGGAATATATGTGTTAATTCATGCATAAGTGCTTCTTTTTAGTAAGTTTGTATTATTTTAGTTGCACCGCCCACAATCTCTCTGCTTTGCCTAAAGGTTGACTGGTAGAGAATGCCTTATGGCATTAAGTCCGCCTTTTGTACATCAAGTTTTATTTTGTGCAATAAAGGTTAAATAAATAAATAAATAAATGATGATGAGTTATTTTGGCACATAGCGAACGTTCGCTGTAACAGCGATACAGAGAAGAAATGCCGCCAGGCCTCCTGCAGCAGGCCAGCATCTTCGGTACAATGCCACAAGGGCCAATCTTAGATATAGGTTAGGTTAGTAAATAAACTTTTAGTTACATTTTTACGTATATAAATTACTGAAGCGTAGGCAGGCCAGGCCTGCTACCGCGAACACCGAAGTTCGTAAATTTCGGAGATTTGTCTCAGTCACTCCAACGAAGGCGTCATTAGAGTGACAGAGAAAAATTGCCGAAATTTGCGGATTTCGTAGTTCGCGGTAGGGCCGCAGCTGCCAGATGGTCGGACGATATAAAAAAAGACGGCAAAGCCGACCTGGAAGAGGGACGCCGCAAAACGTAAGAGGTGGAAAAAATTGCAAGAGGCATACATCCTGCAGTGGAATAAAATATGCTGAGAAGAAGAAGATTTATGTAAAGATTTGAAAATGAAGAAAAAAAACTTCTTTAGAACGATGGTGTCATTAGAGTGACAGGGATAAATCCTCGAAATTTGCGGATTTCGAAGTTTGGGGTAGGGTCCCTAATCAGGCAAGCCTGCGTGGATACGACGCGGGACCGCTAACTTTTGATTCTTAGAAATCGGCAACTATAGAGTCACTCCCGCCTAAACCACCATTCGTATTGTAACTTCATCTTGTGTTCTTGAGTATAATATAGTATTTCATTCCATTCGGCAATTCTATCTCCACTGCAAACTTAAAATATACGGCACATGTTAGAGAGTATCAACTTATTTACCCTCTACACGGTTTTTAAAATGGGGAGACACAAGACAAAACGTCACTCGTGCTACCAACATAAAATAAATAAATAAATAAGTAAATCTTACACAAATCGACCCAGTACCGTACCACGGTAAGCTCAATTAAGGCTTGTAATGTAGGTACCAGGCGACGATATATATAATAGATATTTAGATAGATACATATACTTATGTAAATGCATACACAGCCATCACCAAGGAACAAATATTTGTGATAAATAAATACACAAATAATGCCCAGGCCGGGATTCGAACCCAGAACCTCCAGCTTCGTAGGCAGGGTCACTACTAACTAGGCTACGGAGGCTGACAATAATAATGGCTGATAAGGATAACTTTATTCCTCTGATGCATAAGACCAACGAAAATGCATTTCAAATTTCAACCTCAATAGAAGTCAATAGGGTTCAAAACCAAATTGGCCATATATGGCTTCGTAATCTTCGTATACATTAGAGGCGGGTTAAACTTTGCCTCGTTCAAAGTTCTTGCATCCATACCCAACTCACTGTACATTAAGTAATAAACGTTACTTTATACAAAATTCACGAAACTGTCGACACAGCGTGAGAAAGGTCCCCACAAAATGCATGGTTAATTGGATATCCTAATAAAGATAATAAGCTACGCATCGATTCCTTTGGGGGGTGCCCTTGTCTAAGCTTTTTTTACTTTGAGGGACACCCAATTAGCGTGAAATTAAAAAAAACCTTAATTGTAGTCAAATTTGTACCCTAAAACGGGGGTAAATAGGAATGGCGGGGTAAATAGTCACATAGAGTTAGCCCAGGACAAACAGTCCAATTTAGAACAACAGATTTTTTCATATGTGTTATTCTAAACTGGAATGTTTGTCCTGGGCTAACAGACTAGTTTACTCTACATTCCTATTTACCCCTTTTTACGGTAACTACAATTTAGCACTATATTTCAATAAAAACTGTTTTGATGTTAATCTTATAAATAAGCGATTTTATAAAAACGCCGAACAAGCTTTATTCCTAAAGATAACGTCCTAAATTGTCGTTACAAACCTGACTGTAATAAAAGTTTTTTTTAGTGTCACACTAATTAGGTGTCTCCAAAAAATAAAAAAACCGGCCAAGTGCGAGTCGGACTCGCGCGCAAAGGGTTCCGTACCATTATCAATTTATTATTTAAAAAATACAGTTAAATCAACCTACTTCAAAAACTATAGGAGGTAATTTAATCAAACCAAAAATCGTTGATAGAGTTTATTAATGTGCATAACATATATTTTTTTTAGAATTTTATATCGCGTAGTTTAAAAAATAAAGGGGGGGGGACACATTTTTCATACTTTGAGAGCTGATATCTCGAAAATGATTTGCTTAAATAAAAATGAAATGTATAAACCTTCATATCATTTTCAAAGACCTTTCTATTAATACCCCACACGCTTATATACAACAAAAAAATTATTTTTATCCCCGAGTTACATGTATGGAGGGCCCCCACCCCAATGGTTTTTTTTTACAATTTAGTATCATAATCCTGTAGCGGTTCATACAACACATACCCTTACCAAATTTCGTTACTGTAGCATTTATAGTTTCCGAGTAAATTGGCTGTGACAGACGGACAGACGGACAGACGGACATGACGAATCTATAAGGGTTCCGTTTTTGCCATTTTGGCTACGGAACCCTAAAAATGTCCGTCTAGTATGTATTTTATTTATTTATTTTATTTATACGTATTTGGAGAACCGACGACAAAAAAAAACAATAATAAAATTTAAACTGGAAACAGGACCCCAATTATAGGGACTCACAGTGGCGTATCTAGGGGGGGGCAGGGGGGGCACGTGCCCCGGGCGCCGAATCAGAGGGGGCGCCAAATCGGCCAAAATTTTTGATATACTTTTGTATAATTTATACATAAGAAAAATTCAAATTCATAAAATGCTAGACCGACTGGTACATTTTCCCCGGGCGTCATATTAGAAGGAGTGCCAAATCGGCAAAATATTTGATTTCCTTGTGCATAATTTACATATGAAAAAAATCTGTAGGTATGCATAAATTTTAGAAAGGTACATTTTCCCACCCTTTGGCGCCCGCGCCATATTAGGGTGGGCGCCAAATCGGCCAACATTTTTGATTTCCTTGTAACACAACAACACATAAAGAAAATCTTTTTGCGTACCTAATTTAAAAAAATGCTAGTTTGGCAGGTACATTTTCCACGGGCGCAATATCAGGGGGGGGGGGGGGGGCTCCAAACCAGCCAATTTTTTTTATCTCCTTATAATTTACACATAAAGAAATCAAAAATGTTTACTAATGCCTTATTTCAGAAAGTCCGTAGGTACTGTATTTTTTAGGGTTCCGTAGCCAAAATGGCAAAAACGGAACCCTTATAGATTCGTCATGTCCGTCTGTCCGTCTGTCCGTCTGTCACAGCCGATTTACTTGGAAACTATAAATGCTACAGTAACGAAATTTGGTAAGAATATGTGTTGTATGAACCGCTACAGGATTATGATACTAAATTGTAAAAAAAACCATTGGGGTGGGGGCCCTCCATACATGTAACTGAGGGAAAGAAATTTTTTTTTAGCTGTATATAAGCGTGTGGGGTATTAATAGAAAGGTCTTTGAAAATAATATGAAGGTTTATACATCTCATTTTTATTTAAGCAAATAGATTTCGAGATATCAGCTCTCAAAGTCTGAAAAATGTGTCCCCCCCCCCTCTATTTTTTAAACTACGCGATATAAAATTCTAAAAAAAATATATGTTATGCACATTAATAAATTCTATCAACGATTTTTGGTTTGATTAAATTATCTCCTATAGTTTTTGAGGTAGGTTGATTTTACTGTATTATATGGTACATTATATATATTATAATGGTACGGAACCCTTCGCGCGCGAGTCCGACTCGCACATGGCCGGTTTTTTAGTCGTTTTCTTTAGATTTCACTTTTTTTTCTCTTAACCTTATTTGCAGAATTTTTAGTAACAAAAGTATAGTACTTATTAGTTTCGAACAAAGGCTATATTCGGACTTTCATACATTTGCAACCTTTAATTGTAGGGGATGGATTTTTTATGGTAAGCACCCCTAATGGCGTCTATTATTTTGACCAAGTATCAGTTTCTTCTGTTTGACTTATGTCACTTTTATACGGTTTTCAGAAAATAACGTTTTTAGGGTTCCGTAGCCAAGATGGCAAAAACGGAAACCTTTATAGTTTCGCCATGTACGTCTGTCCGTCTGTCCGGAGCATAGCTCAGTGACCAAATTGCAGATTTCTAGTATTAAACTAGAAATCTGCAATTTGGTACAGGTAGGTATACGTATTAGATATGAGCGCCGATGGCCAAATAGCCGGCGGCGGCGCGCCGGTCAAAATTAATCGCCGGCGGCGGCGAATCGACGGCGTGATATTGAAAACAGTTCTTCATAGAGTTAATAGCAAGGAACGAAATTGTCCATAGCAAAAATCAAATTGTCAGAGGGATTGACTCAAAAGCTCTTTAACTATCGATAAATAATTGACACTTAACAATACATCATCATCAGCCTATCGCAGTCCACTGCTGAACATAGGCCTCCCCAATTTCACGATACCGCCTTCGATCTTCGGCTGCTCGCATCCAGCTCTTGCGCAAATCGTCGCTCCACCTTGCCTGTGGGCGTCCTACACTACGCTTGCCGACACGCGGTCTCCACTCAAGAACTCGTTTACCCCAACGGTTGTCGGTTCTACATCTAATATATATGCCACAGCATATGCCACTTCGGCTTGCTATGTCGATCACTTGGTTCTCTGCCAGATAACCTCATTTCTGATTCGATCCCGCAGAAAGAAGCCGAGGATAACCCTTTGCAAAGCTCGCTGAGCGACCTTCAACTTGTGGACCACGCGTGCGATCAGAGTCCAGGTTTCGGCTCCGTACGTCATGACGGGTAGGGCGCACTGATTGAAGACATTAATGTTGATGCCACGTCCTTTCCAGCTCAGCGTCTTAAACATGTCCTTCATTGCATTTGAGAACAATTTCGGGGAGATAACGTCCCCTTGTGACACACCTCTACGCAATGGTATAGGATTTGTTTACTGATTCTGTACCTGGACGGACATGGTGGCGGCCTCGTAAAGACATCTTATCGCTTGGATGTATGGCCAATCAACTTGGCATCGTTGCAAGGACTCCAGAACAGGCAAGATCTCAATCGAGTCAAAGGCTTTCTCATGGTCCACAAATGCTAGACACAGGGGCTGATTATACTCCTCGGTCTTCTGTATAATTTGCCGCACTATGTGGATGTGGTCTATGGTGCCGTATCCGCTCTAAAATCCAGCCTGTTCCGGAGGTTGGAATTCGTTGAGTCTCCGCGCAAGACGGTTCGTGATCACTCTTGGGAACAGCTTATCGACATGGCTTAGAAGAGAAATGGATCGATAGTTCTTCATCGGGGTTTTGTTTCCCTTTTTGAAGAACATGACGACCACACTTGTACTCCATGCCTCCGGAGTTCTCCCTTCATGTAAATAGGACTTCTCCTTATAAATAGGACGCCATTTATAGGACTTCTCCTTATAAATAGGACAGCGTTAAACGCTTTTGGAGCTCCCTCACTACGGGTTTACCTCCTGCTTTTAACAACTCTGTTGTAACGCCATCCTATCCAGGGGCTTTTCCATTTTCAAGCTGCCCAAGAGCGATCTCGATTTCGCCGATACTGACTTATAGCAGGTCTTCGGTGTAATGCGTATGAAAGTGGGTCTAGAATCCTCATTTTGCATGCATGCGAAGCGTATAATCGGCCATAGAAATCTTCCACTTGGAAAAGGACTGCCGGCTTCGAAGTAACGAGTTCTCCACGAGCTGTAGTCAGTGTCGTCAGGTGGTTTCTTCGTACAAGTTGTACGAACACCTTTGACCCCCGGTTCTGACGATTGCTCTTTCAATCGAAAGAGTATTGGGGCATTGGGACAAGGACACATTTGCACCTAAGTGTATATAGGCATACTGTACATTCTAACAAGACATTTAATGATGTACATTGTACACAAACTTCTGATTTCTAAATTAGTTTTCTTATCAATCCTTCACGTTATCGTTAGTTGTATATAGATAAAATCACTGCTGGCCATCTAAAGTCACTAAATATCTTGTTAGAATGTACAGTATACAGTATGCCTAAATATACACAGACATTGTAGTTGAGGTAACAAACATTAAGAAATAGTTATTTATTATACAAGGGGGCAAAGTTGTTGTTTAACTGTCGTGCCAATATTGAGACCTGAGCTAGCGAAAGATTCCAAAATTGAGCCACGAGCGTAGCGAGTGGTTCAAAAACTGGAATCTTGAGCATTGCGAAGGTCTCAAGGCACGAGAGTTGAACAAACTTTGCCGCCAAGTGTAATACAACTTTTTTCCCCTCACTATCGCGAGGAAATATGATTAAAAATCTCATCCAAATGTAAATTAACTTAAAGAAACCATTTAAAACTCAATGTCGAAACGTATCGTAGAATAGAGTTACTTCTGGAATTTAAATATAGCCAATGGCTTACAAAGTCACCCATGAGAACGACCAATTTAACATGCGAGCTCCGGTTGCGCATGTTTACTACGGTCATACAGATCCACTTATACTAGGCAGTAGGGGGCTATAGGAATTAGAGCAATGTCAAATTACTTTATTCACAAGAGTGTAAAAAGCGTTTTTACCCGCTCGTATTAAACGATAAACGAGCGCTTTACGAGCTAGTGAGGGGAAAAAGATATAGTCGAATTGAGAACCTCCAACTTTTTTGAAGTCGGTTGAAAATCAACTTTTTTTTCCTGCCTAGTAGGTTGAATTTTGGAAAAAATTACGGAATCCTAAAACTGAGCCTTTTAAGGGTTCCGTACTAACTAGGAACCCTTTAGGCTTTAATTCAGTTAAGGGAGGGGGGGGGGGGGCGCAAATTTGGCGCCTGCCCCGGGCGCCTTTTACCCTAGCTACGCCCCTGGGGACTCACATATAGTTCCACGATAACAAAAAAAAAACAGGTAATATACTCACAAACTCACAGACTTACGACTTTATGTACATTATCCGATAACAATAGTTAGACTACAAAAGCCAATGACTTTGTTTACTAAACTGCACAACATTTTCTCTGAACATTTTAATTAAAGTGACAATAGATTAATATCGAACTATTTCATTAAGAAAAGCTTTTAGCAATAGTCTATATTGAAGAATTTTAAGGATTCACAAGAGCAATTCAGATTGTTTGATTCCTTGGATTTATTTGATAATTACAACTGCAGTATATATGTATATAATAATTAGCCAGCCTCCGTAGCCTAATTGGTAGTGACTGCCTACGAAGCTGGAGGTTCCGGGTTCTAATCCCGGCGAGGGCATTATTTGTGTATTTATATTTATCACAAATATTTGTTCCTTGGTCATGGCTGTCTATCTATTTATTATTATATCGTCGCCTGGTACCCACATCACAAGCCTTAATTGAGCTTACCGTGGGACTAGGTCGATTTGTGTAAGATGTTCCAAGATATTTATTTATTTAATTAGGGGTCGGAACTATGGGTGCAACTTTAACAAAACTTGTCAAGTGCACTTGACATAGCACATACATCCATAAAATATACATATCTACACACCCACACATTGTAAGTTTAAGATTCCGAGATAGGGAATAAAAGTGGATACAGATTTTTCAATAATATTCTTATTTTTCTTGGCTAAAGTGTTCCCATTTGTCAATTTTAAAGTTTTGTTAGGTTAATAAAGCGACATTATCTAGCGGAGGCTTAGACTATGCTTCCCCTTCTTTTATTAACCTACTTAGTAAAAGACGGGAAGTTTATCTCGCGGCGATATACTGTCGCTGTGTGCTAAGACTGCTGAAGGTGGATTTAGTTAGACTAATCGAGCATTCGCTCATTCTATCCCCTACTCTAAGAAATTTGTTCGTTACACAAAACGTGATTCGTCGAAATTCATTGATTTTGTACAGTGGGGGATCGAATGAGCGAATCGCCAACTCTTAATCGTCAATCGTAAACGAAAGGCAGCTAACTGTCTTTGTCGCACTAATATGAAAGAGTGACAGAGAGGGAAAACTACGATACGCTACTAGCTACTAAGCGTTAGCGATTGACAACTTGGCTAAGCATCCTGTTATATCTTAGCGTTAAAATATGGCGACTGTACATGGACTATGAACGCATTAAAGATAACGTTTGTTCATACACTGTAATTTGTGCATCATCATCATCGTTTCAGCCATAGACGTCCACTGCTGAACATAGGCCTCCCCTTTGAACCTCCACATACAGCGGTTGAAAGCGGCCTACTACCGCGAAAATCGAAATTCGGAAATTTCGAGGATTTTTCTCTGTCACTCAAACGTCATTAGAGTGAGAGAGACAAATCCTCGAAATTTACGAATTTCGTTTTTCGCGGTAGGGCCGCTGCATCCAGCGTCTCCCGGCGTTCTTCAATTCAAAGGTCGTATGTCTATCTTGTGGGTGGTCCCACGCTGCGTTTACTAAACTGTGGTCTCCAAAATCGAAACCTGTGCTTATTTTTCAGGTACTCGTTGATAACTAGTTATTCTAATCACGCCAAACGTTTTTCTTTTCATTTCATCGTCTGGCTCGCCGTGTGGCGACGACAGTAAGAATACATCTGTCACCACCCCAACTCATCCCGCGGGTGTCGTAAAAGCCCTATGAGGGATTGAAGTGTTACTGACCATTCTTTGATAGAAAATTGATGATGGGCAGCGTCATCATAGTGGATATATATAACTCGATAGTCAATGCACTTGGCCAGCGTTGTGATTATGGGCATTGACCTCCCAATGCGTCTACAGGGTGGAAAGGGACGACGTTCCTTCCCGCTACCTAGCGAGTCTACCAACCATTACGATGAACTTTCAGTATGGGACCAACATAGAAATATTTAAAAAAAAATTAACCGCTCATACAAAGTGAGTGATTAGTTAGAGTTCAATAGTATGGAAAATTCAATTTTCCATGTACGCTTTCGATGATGGTCCCATACTGAAAGTTCATCGTTTAGTTGGTAGACTCGGTCGGTAGCGGGAAGGAACGTCGTCCCTTTCCACCCTGTATATACAAATACATACACATAAAATATACACATAGTTAATAGGAGATACGTCCAACGTCCAGCAGTGGACTGAGACAGGCTGATGATGTGATGATGTTGTGATGATCGTCTGGCGGTTTGTTTTCCGTTAGTCAAGTCATTTACCGATACTAATTTATGTACAAAAATAATCTGCCAACATCTTAAAGGCGACCTTAACCTATTTTAAGACATTTATTGTATTATTTTATTAAATATTCATCCTGTAGCCCCGGATTTGACGTCACCTTGTTTAGTAACGAAATTATAACACCGGGTTTCTTTAAGAAAGATGGACTGAAAATGCGTGGGCTTTTACATAAATATTGCGGGTTTCAGTGATTTGAATCTAACCAACGATTAGTAAATTAAACAACTGAAATGATGAATGGATAAAATGGAGGATTTAGGTATTTTTAAACACATTATACTCTTTATTTATTTATCTTATGGCAACACATCATCATCATCAGCCTATGATAGTCCACTGCTGGACGTAGGCCTCTCCTATTAACTATGCGTATAGACGCATTAGGAGGTAAATGCCCATAATCGCCACGCTGGGCAAGCGGATTGGCGATCGCAGTAATGTGTCCGTCCACTATGATGACGCTGCTGCCCATCAACAATCTTTTATTAAATAATGGTAAGTGACACTTCAATCCCTTAGTCGACTCTTACGACACCCGAAGGAGGAGTTGGGGTGGTGACAAATGTATTCTTACTGCCGTCACCACACGGCTACGTCACCACACGGATAGTAATGGCAACACACAATATGTTAAATGATCATTCATAGAAGCGAAAACTAATGGACTCATGGATTTAAATATAAAATAGGTAACTTCAGATATAGGTAATTTCACCAGAGTTGAGATGAATAATTAAAAAGCTCTTTATCCCATCCCTACTCTATTCTATTGAATCGTTAATATGTTATCTACTTATACAAATCTAAGTTGTAATGTAAATGCAGTATTATTATAAGTAAAAACTATGTTATAAGTAAACTATCTATTCAACTATGTTGCTGTGCCCTTGCAGGGCGTCACATGTATACCTAGTCTTAATTCCATCTTGTAAACTGTAATGTGACTTGCAATAAATGTTTTTGACTTTGAATTTGGCTTTAATCATTCAAGGCACACACATCTAAATAAAGTACGTACTACTTGCAAAAAGTTCGATTGCAAAATGGCATCTTGACTAGGCATGCTGTATAATACAGTTTTTTTTTAATCTAAATAAATACTATATAATACCTACATAATTATGTTTTCAATTTAATATAGAAAAAGCAAAAACTATTTAAAGATTGTAAGCGCATTGCATCTTTGCATTTTAGCGATGATTTGTTGTAAATTTTCGACTAAAATTGTAATAATTGCACCCTATCAATATGTTAGTACGTAGAAAGATTAGAGCATAAATTACGCAGATGCTAGTGATCGCTACTTTGGCGAACTCATGGTAAAGATAGAGTCTCGACTCTAAAGCCGCGTGTTCACTTAGTGTTCTGAGCGAGCATTCGCTTGTTCGTGGGCTGTCGAACGAACATTTTGCTATATGAAACCCTGTTTTCATCTGCCCAAAAACTAAGGAATGCTCGCTCACAACACAAAGTGAAAACGTGGCTTTATAGAATCGAATGCATCGTTGACGAATTGCTAATGCAATGTCATTTCAGCACTCTCTGTTTACAGTTCAGGAAGCTTTGATTGCAGTACATACTTAGACGCAAACGTCTAAGTCTAAGTAACGACGTATCGAGGTTTGCCGAACATGGTAATTGCGTATTCTACGAAGATACCGGTAAATATGATCTAGTTAGGCGGGTACGTAACTAGTTACGTATATCTGTATCTGTGCGCTGCGTTGAACATAGGTACCTAAAACTCGAAGGTATTATTAATTGCATAGGTATGCTTCGCAGTCACTAAGAATAAACAAAAAATAGAATCTGCATGCCGTAAAAAAATGCCAGTAAAAACGGTCCTGAAACGATAATGGATTGACAAGTGTCATCCCCACTTAAATATATCACGGTTGTGAATTTCTATATTGTCTTGTATAATAGTCCGTGGGCTAGTCGGCCTGAAATTAGAAAACGGTATAATTTGGGGGTGCCAAGTGTCCTTTTTACAGTAGTTAGACATATTCATAAGGATGTTAAAAAAGTATGATAGACATCTCAAACTGGTAGCTAATAGGCATACGAGCTATTTCAAGATTTCCGTTGTATGACAGGTATGGTTAAAATTAGGAGGTACAAATTTTTCTTTTCACGGCTGTTAGGTAAGCTTATAAAAACGTCAAAAATGCAAGATTGCCATTTACAAGTGCTACCTAACAAAAATGGGGGCCAATCCAAGATGGTGGATCTCAAGTTTTACAAAATCAAGTATATCTCGAGAACTATTAAATATATCTAATTACTCTCTTGAACAAAATTAAAGGCATATCTGTAAGCTTCATATTTTGCATATACACCATATTGCTAAAACCAACCAATAATTAATTATGACCAAATTTATGAAAATTTCGTGATTTTGATTTTTTTTGTTTCGTGTTTTTACATAGTAGTCATGACGCTAGAAAAATAAAATATATTTTTAAAGATAGTGTATTTAATACGCTTTAATTTGATGTATATAACTTGTTGGCGGTATTAAAAAAAAGACTCATAAAAATATTTAAATGAATTGTAGTCATAATCCACCATATACTATCTTTAAAAAATAATTTAAGTTTTTTATATTATTCAATCTTGGTTATTTAAAATAAGCACTATTATTTACGAGTGGCACTTCCATCGCCTCTTAAATCACTAAGTATACGGTGGATTATGACTACAATTCATTTAAATATTTATTATGGGTCTTTTTTTTAATACCGCCAACAAGTTATGTGCACCAAATTAAAGCTTATTAAATACACTATCTTTAAAAAAATATTTAATTTTTCTAGCGTCATGACTACTTTGTAAAAACACGACACAAAAAAAACAAAATCACGAAATTTTCATAAATTTGGTTTTAATTAATTATTGGTTGGTTTTAGCAATATAGTGTATATGCAAAATATGAAGCTTACAGATATGCCTTTAATTTTGTTCAAGAGAGTAATTAGATATATTTAATATTTCTCGAGATATACTTGATTTTGTAAAACTTGAGATCCACCATCTTTGATTGGCCCCTTTTTTTGTTAGGTAGCACTTATAAATGGCAATCTTGCATTTTTGACGTTTTTATAAGCTTACCTAACAGCCGTGAAAAGGAAAAATTGTACCTCCTAATTTTAACCATACCTGTCATACAACGGAAATCTTGGAATAGCCCGTATGCCTATTAGCTACCACTTTGAGATGTCTATCATACTTTTTTAACATCCTTATGAATATGTCTAACTAATGTAAAAAGGACACTTGGTACCCCCAAATTATACCGTTTTCTAATTTCAGACCGACTAGCCCACGGACTATAAAGTTAGTGAGTCGTCCATAAAAATTTGGATTTAATTTGTTAAAGATGTTACGCCACATACCCAGTTTATACTTATAGTTAGCGATAGTGTGTTGATGACTGTACTTATGAGGTACCTACACAATATTACGGCGCAAATGATCTCGACTTTTGGGAAACAGGTATGATTTATAAAGGGCTACCACAATATCCCAACTAGTTGATGCAGCATCTTCAAAAGCAACAAAATATAAAATATGGGAAGGTTCTTACCAAGTAAAGTCGTCCGCATAGTAATAATACCTAATATAACCTCGATCTAACCCTGGTCGCACTGTGCTGTCCACAGGCAGGACACTAACGGGAAAGACGACCACCAGACAAGATAAGACTCCTACGAGCCACCAGGAGTTTGATCCTAAATGCGTATCCTGGCTGCATTGCGCAAGTGAGGATCTTACCATTTAAGATTAGACAAAGACCCAGATAAAGTCACGATTAGTCATTCATTCCGCGAGTGATGTTTCATTTCGTACGCGCAGGGTACTAAAATGGCATATAATAGACAGGAAAATAAATGGGGGCTGGATTAAACAAAATGGGGATACCAGGTAACGCTGTCCGCAGAGGTTCGTTCGTCCGATATAAGCGCGAGGAGTTTCACTTTGTACGCGCTATGTGGTCCCACTATGCTAGTATGTAGTCCACCCACAGGAAGGACACTAAATCGCCTCATTTAGTATCGTCTGCAGAGTAGCGACCGTTCTTCCATTTAATGCTCGAGGAGTTACATTTTGTACGCTGGTCGCGCTGTGTAGTCCACAGGCACGACTCACTAGAGGGACGGTCACCAACAAAGATAAGGATCTTGGAGGTTACCATGACGTACTAATGCCATTCAGTTTAGGTCGAGAGAAAGGGACAAGGCTAGACCAGTCGTATATCTCTGTCCCTTTCCCTAAACCTAAACTGAATCGCATTAGTACATACGTCATGGTAGCCTCCCTTATCAGGTAAAGTCGTCCGCAGAGTAGCCACGAATCCACGATCGGTCCGCCCAACAGATGTATCAGAAGCTTCATTCGACACCCTGATAACATGGTGTGGTCCACTAGGACACTAACTGGAAAGACCAAACAAGATAAGGAACCTACCAGGTAAAGTCATCCGCAGAGTAGCGACTGTCCGTCCGTCCCACGGATGGGCGAGGAGTTTGATCCTGTACGAGCACCCTGGCCGCACTGCGCAGGTCTCTGGAATGGGGCTCGCTTGTGTGGGGATCGCCCACCAGGTGGCGGTCTGTGGACGAAAAATAGTAATGATGCAATTATATAATAAAGACAACGACTTTTACACACATCACATATCACATCATCAGCCTATCTCAGTCCACTGCTGGACGTAGGCCTCTCCTACTAACTATGTGTATAGACGCATTAGGAGGTAAATGCCCATAATCACCACGCTGGGCATGCGGATTGGCGATCGCAGTAATGTGTCCACTATATTGACGCTGCTGCCCGTCATCAATCAAATCAAAGAATGGTTAGTGACACTAATTCAATCCCTTAGTCGACTCTTAGGACTTCCGCGGGAAGAGTTGGGATGGTGACAAATGTATTCTTACTGCCGTCACCACACGGTTCAACTTTTACACCCTTACAGTAAAACAATCGAAAAGTAGGTACTGTAGTTTCAGTACCTCAAAAGGAAAAAACCGAACCCTTAGGGTGCGGTTTCACTGACGCGGAGAGGAGCGGAGCTGTGCAAAATTTACCAATTATATTCTTCAAATCTGCCGTGTGGTGATGGCAATAAGAATACTCTTCCAACTCTTCCTGCGGGTATCGTAAGAGTCGACTAAGGGATTGAAGTGTCACTGACCATTATTTGATAAAAGATTGATGATGGGCAGCAGCGTCATCATAGTTGACACATTACTGCGATCGCCAATCCGCGTGTCCAGCGTGGCGATTATGGGCACTTACCTCCTAATGCGTCCACCGTCCTGCAGTGGACTATCACAGGCTGATGATGATGATGATAAACCAACACGATAAATTAAAATAGGTAAAAGTCAGACTGTTCAGTGATAGATATAGGTGGTTTATACCTACCTATTTGGTTGGTAAACCAATAAATTTTATAATTACCCGAAACAGATTATTTACCTACGTTTGTTTAAATAGGTACAGTCAAGGGCATTAATATATATACACTTCTCCATACTGATCCCTTACAAATGTGTCTATATATTAATACACTCGACTGTACCAAAAAGTACGAACTACAGTATGAATAATTCTGTATGCGCCGAGTGTATTTAACTTTATACCTAATTTTGTCTTTGTCCCTAATGCACTTTCTATTCTAAATTCAATTTCACGAACAAGGTTGTTCATTTATGAGATGAACTGCCAACAAGCATAAATAACAGATGTTATTACATCTTATTATCTTTAACTTAAATGCAGACAGCGTAGCAAATTGAATTTGTTACAAATAGCGAATTGTCTAGAATTATGAACTCATGTGACCTTGTATGTAATTTGTAAGTTAAAATTTGCTTTAACTTTATATTTATCTACAGTGAAGAGAAATAACATTAAGAACACGTTGCCTGGGGCTTATAATTTGTATTATCTTCATTTAATCTGAATAATAGGAGACCATACCATTTTCAGTTGTGTAAAACATTTTTTTCCAACAGACATCATTTTGTCAGTCTTTGGTTGCTAAGTGTTTTGCAAAATGGTTTTTGGTCAAACGACTATAACTGTACCATGAGATGGAAAGTAAAGGTTACGTTAGCTTTTACTCGATACGTAATGCATTATATCGCGCTCACACTGACATGATTTAATGGAGCGAGCACGATGGCCAGCTTTTACGTATCGAGTAAAACCTAACGCTACCAATACTTGCAAAGTCGTGGTACCAGTGGCGTAACTATACCATCTCGGGCCTGTGGCAAATTATTTTGATGGGATCAGTAATAATCGTCACATTGTACTCAGTTTAATTTTAAATTCGGGGCCCTCTTGGGTCGGGGGCCCGTGGCATTTTGCCAGCCCTGCCACCCTATTGTTACGCCACGGCGTGGTACAGTTACTGGACACCGCGAAAGGGTACCTCAAAGTAGCGAATATATCGCATGTGGCGATTTGTTTTTGCGGTTGTCCCCTAATTGCATTTTAGATTATTTGGAATATTTCCACTCAGAATCACGAGCTCTTTCGATCTTAATACTCGGAAAAAAGTTCCCAAATTTTCAGACAATATTTAGCGTCGTCCGTTTTGTAGTACCTACAAAGCAAAACGGACGGAACAAAATATTGTAATGTACAAATGTTACGCTATATTATTACATACTATTCAGTTCGTCAAACAAAAATAGAACTTTTTTCTCAGTAAGAAATTAAAAACGCTCGTGAATCTGAGAGGTAATAACACGGATTTTCTTAAAAATTGGATACATGAGCCGTAATTAGAAATACCCAGGTAATGGAGTTTCCCTTTTTCTTTTATTTCATACATTCCAAACATTAAAAGAAACTTTGACTCTGCTTGGTCGATTACCTAAGGTTCTTAATGTATACCCCTTGTAAGATTATAGCGCGAGATAGACTATCAGTCCCTATATCTTTTATAAGTACAGTTATTGAAAGACGGGAAGTCTAAGTAAGGATTAAGGAAGTTACGGGAACATACTGTTGTCGCTATGTGTGCTAAGCCTAGTACTTATCACATGACGTGGATATGTGGCAGATAGCTTATCTAGTGTCATTGATTACCAAAAAATTGCTTGTAAAACGCGAATTATCAGTTAGACCGTGTAATATCGGCAAACTGATAACTTCTACTACACATGACATATTCGTAGCTAAACATAAGCATACACATCAACTATATTGTTGCAGTTTACTAGTTTTCGATCTTTAGTAATTTGACTGCCGCAATTTACGATATGCATAATGGATTACGAAAATGACATTACATTTTCCCCTATTTATTCAATAAGAACTAAAAAGAACTATAAGGACGGTCCCAAATAAATTGTTTAGCGTGACTGTCTTCAGTATACTGTGAAATTCTTCTACAAGACCTTTGAATCAACCTGTATTTATTTACTCATTTTTCCTTTCTTTCTATCAAAGACAATACAAACAAGGTCAAACAATTTGGTAATATCCATTTAAGAATAACCGCATAGCTGTACTAAGGTAAACTTCAACATGGTATTAGGTACTTACCCCAGGAATGTTGTATTCGTAGCACATGGTCATCCTGCAGTCTTTTGTTTCAGTCTCACTGTGAACCTCCAAGGAATAATCACTAGCCAGCGGCCCTGTAACAATAATCATATTTGTTAAATTGTTAACACCGAGTACTTGCACAGACAGCCAAGTAGCCAGAATTATACACCAGCAGCTGGCTCTTCAATACGATCTTGTGGGCTTCAAAGTGCCGTACTATAAGTACACATCTGCACGAGTTCTCGAAAATGGGCATTACATGCTCTATTGAGATCGATCTATCATCACGCCAAGACTATTGTAGCCAAAAGCCTGATATCGTGCTGGTAGATCGATCGCAGCGCCGGGCTGTGCTCGTCGACGTCACCATCCCCCATGATGAGAATCTCGTGAAGGCCGAAGGTCCAGTCCAGTAAATACCTAGACTTCGCCCACGGGATAACTGCCATGTGGGATATTGACTCGACGATCAGATCATAGTCCAGACAAAATAAAGGATAATAATTAAATTTTTCTAACGCTTGTAATTTCGTATTCTTATGAAAGAGGGGCAATATCGATCACGGTTAGCGGTCCCCCTACAGGTTATGTTCAGATTCAGACCTCACACACGCAAAAAAAATTGTAACGTTTAAAATTTTACTAGAAGTTAGAACGGAATGTGATATTTCTTTACGCCTTGTAACGTTCTGTAAAGATAAAACGAAAGTCAATAAATAGCTCGAAGGACCAACCAGGACTAGAACAGTAAGAGCCATCGATTTTTTTTTTTAATATATTTATTATCAAAACTACAATTTATGTACATAGATTAAATCTAACTAATCTACTTAACCTAACCTATATCTAAGATTGGCCCTTGTGGCATTGTACCGAGGATGCTGGCGGCATTTCCTCGCTGTATCGCAATACTGATGCGTTGTGCGAGGAAGTCGCCAGCTCTTCGGTCTTTAGTTACATCAACCAGACTTACCAGACGTTTCGCGATCTCAGCAAACAATTTGCGTGCGCTGGGGCCCCAAGAACCTAAAGTTTCTACGCCGATTTTTTATTTTTTATATATTTAGTTCGGATAAAATTTTCGTTTTAATATTCTTGTAGTAACTGAAAACGTCTGTATGTATACACTACTCTAACAATCGCGGAAAATCAATGGGAAAAATCGCCGGAAAAGTGTAAAATGGTTACAAAACTTTGCCAACCCTCCTAGTTGGTAGTGACCTTGATAACGAAGCTGGAGGTTCCGGGCTCAAATCCCGTCGAGGACATTATTTGTGTATTTATTTATCACAAATACTTGTTCCTTGTGCTTGGTTTTCCATGTATTTAAGTAGCTAAATAGATACGATATTAATAGTAATATCGTCGCTTGGTAACCACATCACAAGACTTAATTGAGCTTACCATGGGACTAGGTCGATATGTGTAAGATGTCTAAAGATATTTATTTATTTAAAACTACCGTTTGACAAAAAATCGTAAATAAACAAGGCTGTGATCGACAAGAACCATAGCTTTTATCTATCTTTACCAAACTATCAATGTTTTGCTTTGTAAGACCACAGGTGTAGGTACACTTTATTCGACAAACAACATTTCTAGGAATCTATAGTCTATTGATTCTTATTATTGCTACACCTTTATATCCACTTAGCTTAATGGGCCGATAATTCAATAAACATCGTTGTGCTTTCTTCGGAGTGCCAAAACAAGTTGATATATATTTAATAAGGACTGTCGATGTTCATTGACATCGCATGGTTGAAGAGATCTTTAGACAGTAATTGGATCCGTCGCTGATTGATCAATTGAGTAGAATTGGCCGAGAAACTAATTAATGCTATGACACGAGACTATATACCTAATGATTTTTTTTTCTTCTGGACGTTGCTGCTCTTCGCATATTAATTTTAAGTTCTTTTGATTTAATGCAGGAGCAGATTACAGGTGATTTACCTAGTGCCAAACTCATGGTACCTACTGCCCAACTATGTTGTATATTTTTTATGAGAAAGGCTACCATCGCTCAGTTGCATTTTGACTTTGTTGACAATGGGAGATACAGTACATAACTACCAGTGCCTACATACCTATATCCCTTGATCTACCGTTATGTCGACGACAGTAAACCCTCTTCTTTTTAGTTTTTAGACAGTTTTCAAGGTGCATGGAATACGTTAGGCCGTATGGGTTGGTTTATGGTTGTCCTATTATTCCGACTTATTTTGGAAGCGACCTGCATCCTGTGTCTCCTGGCGATCTCCATAAAGTCGTCTCGTCGATATCATTCTCTGGAGTTATTACACCGTGGTCTCCACTCGAGCACTTTTTTACCCCACCAGCCATTTATTTGTTCTGCGTTTCGAGTGGCCAGTCCATAACCAATTCAGATTGCTGATCCGAAGGGCTGTGTCGGTGACATTAGTTCGTCTACAGATTTCCTCATTTCTGATTAGATCACGAATAGAAACTCCGAGCGTAGCTCTACCACGGCGTGTGCAGATTGGGCGTCCTTAATAATAGTTTGTCTTTGGTAGAGGCAAGCTTTGTGGCTTTCATAAAATGCTCTTTAATGAATTAGGTACATAATTGGCTGCACAAAAGTTCTGAAGGGCTCTTAACGTTTCAAGTTGCATTAGGATGTATATTTACTCACCATTTTGTTTAATTAATGGAAAATACTGTGCAAAACTAATTAGGCTTTAAGGATTTGTGTAGTTGAATGAACTGTTGAGGATAAAAGCTTATTATTATTAACTCTATTACTTTAGGTAAAGAGTACCCGATAACAATAAATAGTAAACTCCTACGAACAAAATAAATAAAACATGGAAGCCGCACAAAATTGCCTTTCAAAAACGGTCCTGAATTTTAGTTGACAAGCGTCACCCCCTGTTCAATGCGTCACGGCAATGAATTAGAATGTCAACCTATAAAAACTTAAACCGCCATTTACAAATAGTTGTGATTGGTCCATCAAAGTTTTGATTGGCGATATTCAATAAACATTTGTCAAAGATGTTGCGCCGAAATATGCGCGGTGTCAAGAAAAGCGCTATGTCCTGCCCATCTTGGCACAATTGAACAATTGGTTTTGGGGCATTCTTGAGCTAGCGGTAGGCGTCCATGTTTTATATGGTCGCAGGTAAACTCAAACGCACAGCTTAGTCCTGGGGGGGCACCACGGTGTACTAATGCGATTCAGTTTAGGCCCTAAACTGTGCCAGTTCCAATGAATAAATGTCAAAAACTGACACGCCAAACCTAAACTGAATCGCATTTAAGAGATCATTGATAACTTGCGCTTTAAAAATCGAACGGTTTTAAAAAGACGGGATGTTCCGCACCTACGTGTCAATTCCAGTCAAATTAAACGATTTTTATTCAAGTCCGGTTCAGGTAACTCACTTAGACACATCTTAGAAATGGAAATAAGTGGAAAAGTTTTTTGAGAAAAAGAATTGATTGAAAGGAAGGGTGGGCTGTCCTAAGACCTATTTAAGGTATAGTAGTAGGTACTGCTAGAACCGCATGGTGACAGCAATAAGAATAAATTTGTAACCCTAAGGCTTTCAATATCGATATTTTTGTATGGACAATACCGGGATCCCGGTATAGCCCATACAAAAAATATCGGTATTGGAAGCCCTACACCACCCCTAATCTTCCCGTCAGAGTCAACTAAGGAATTCAATAAGTGTCACTGAATATTCGTTTATAGCAGATTGATGGTGGCAGTAGCATCATCACAATGGACACACTACTGCGGTCGCCAACCCGCTTGCCTTGCCTTGCTTTCCCCTAATGCGTCCATACGCATAGTCAATAGGAGAGGCCTACGTCCACGTTTCTGACTTCACTGACATTAGATTCCCTAGGCCTGGGTGAAGAGCATCAAATTGTACTCACCAAATGGTGGCAGCCAGGAGACATTGAACATGAGTTCATGGTCTGAGTCCTTGAGTGGCAGTGGCTCCGCCATCAGGTTCCTCGCTGGTCCAGCGTGCTGTACTGGATAATGAGGGTCAGGAGGATCCGGACCCCCATCCTGAGGACAAATTGGTATATATTTAACTGTCCTATATTTAATTGGTAGGGGGTAAAAAATATTCAATGGGCAAACTAACTACCACCTGCCGTGTGGTGACGGCAGTAAGAATACATTTGTCACCATCCCAACTCCTCCTGCGGGTGTCGTAAGAGTTGACTAAGGGATTGAAGTGTCACTGACCATTCTACAAGATTGATGATGGGCAGCAGCGTCATCATAGTGGACACATTACTGCTATCGTCAATCCTTGGCGATTATGGGCATTTACCTCCTAATGCGTCTATACGCATAGTTAAAAGGAGAGGCCTACGTCCAGCAGTGGACTAGCATAGGCTGATGATGATACTAACTTTACGTATGTACATACATTTGTACTCGTAACATTCAGCGTATACTCGGAGTGTCACATTACTTGGACATGTATTAAAGTAATCAAACATGGCTGCTAACTTAAATTGATACATAATTTTGTAACTTCCAGGCGTATACATATCCTTATTCTCGACTGTACGTGTACTTAGGTTTATGATATAATGAAACGGCTATTGTTTAGGAAAAATTACATATTTATGCACGCTAATAAATGATCGTATTCGAAATAGTTCATAGCTTAGTAGCTCGCTGTGAGACCAGTGCCTAAAACCCAGAGTCCCTAACTATTTAGTCTAATGCCTTGGCTATTGAGCCTAAATAACCTTAAAAACAAAAAAACCGGCCAAGAGCATGTCAGGCCATGCTCAGTGTAGGGTTCCATAGTTATTCAAAAACGGCTGGGCCGATTATGTTCGAAATAGTTTTATTTAAAGTATTCTATAAGCCCACTATTCATTTTTTTTTCATAGTTTTTGTACTTACGAGTCAAAAGCGCACAATTAGAGGGGGGCACGATTTTTTGTATTCTGGAGCATTATCTCCGAAAATATTAACTTTAGAAAAAAACTTTATTTCAAGACCATAATTTTTTAAGAGACCTATTCAATGATGCCCCACATTATATTCCAGGGATAACAGCAAATAGAAAAAACATCCCCACTTCACCAATTGGGGAGGTACCCGAAAATCATTTTTTTCTAGTTTTTATTGTACCGCTTTGTTGGCATGATTAATATGTATACCTGTACCTACCAAATTGCAGATTTTTAGTATTAACGGCCACTGAGCTATGCTGCGGACAGACGGATCCGTTTCCATTTTTGCCATTTTGGCTACGGAACCCTAAAAACACGTGTAATATAGGATTCAGATTACAGTATTAGCAGTAATAATCTAAACAACGACCTGATTTGAGCCCCAGCTGGCATTTTTCTACCGGACGTGTTATTTATGAATGAACGCAAATTATCAATAAATTTCACCTATCATTACGCACGACGCGATAAATCGTTAGGTACCTATTTATACTAGTACATAATTCTTGTTATTATAATCGTGGGTGAATATCAGCTTTTTCATCATACTTGCTGTCTAAGCGCGCCATTGCTTGCATGCGTAGAAAAGTAAATTTCCCTAGGGAGTAATAGAAATGTTAGTACGTCATTTGATAATATTTTGTCTTAACACCTTCGCGGACACTACTCCAGACACAATAGAAGAAACAATGATATTATGGGCGTTTAGTGTCCGCGAAGGTGTTAAAAGTTATTTTTTTGTTGGCAAGTGTGATGAAAAACATTATATGCATCACGGTCGGTAAGCGGAATACTAACTCTAGTAATTAAAAGTAACTAGGGCTACCGGTATCCGTGTTACCCGCAGATACGTGTACACGAATCCTTAGCACCGGCGGTACTAAGAACCCGAACGACACGAAACGCCAAGAAACGTTTCCAACTTAGAAACGTTTCCAAGCGCGGGTCCGCGGATCTACTTAGAAACTTTTCCAAGCTTGAGTCTTGCGGATCCATTACAATTGAATATTCGAAAAACCTATGTTTTTATTAGTAATAAAATAAGTAAAAAAAGTTTTAAGTTAAACGGTTTTTATTGCACCAAAAACTAGAAAATAAAAATTAGTTATAACTAACCGTAGATGCTACTTTCTGTGGATTACTCACGTGAAACTATTAACACTGTAGTCTTCCCAAGTCGGATGCTGAAAGCAACGTTTAGCCTCTATGTCAGTGTGATTAAGCGTTACCTAATCGGAAACTTTTACCAAACTGAAATAAAAACGTGGGGCGTACACAATTGTGATTAAGTCATTATAGTTATTTAAGAACATACATAGAAATCAAAACGAGCAATAGTGTAATAAGTTTTGTTCTGGCCTTGATAAAAGCTATTTACTTAGCTCTGTAGAAGTGATGGAACAGATGGATGATTAATTGCAAAATTAAAGCTACAATTACATATTTTGTATGTTTCTTTATAATAACGCCCCACGTTTTTATTTTAGTTTGGTAAAAGTTTCCGATTAGGTAACGCTTAATCCCACTGACATAGAGGCTAAACGTTGCTTTCAGCATCCGACTTGGGAAGACTACAGTGTTAATAGTTTCACGTGAGTAATCCACAGAAAGTAGCATCTACGGTTAGTTATAACTAATTTTTATTTTCTAGTTTTTGGTGCAATAAAAACCGTTTAACTTAAAACTTTTTTTACTTATTTTATTTTCAAGTTTTTAGTGCAACTGTTAAGTTAATTTCCTATAATATACCTACTTATTCTAGATCAAAGATGTTGTTTGTAATATGTAATACAATTATGCATGCTAAGTAGCGTTTACACTCTCGCGCTTTCATCACGAATCACGACACATATGTAAACGTAATGGACATTATTTTATGTGTAACGGGAGGCGAATCCCTGCTGAATAGATATTTTTAGAAATCCGACACTATTTTTTTTATTGACGAATGAAAACCCTTTGGTTTTCATATGGTGGTCCCTTTGGTTTCCCTTTGGTGGGCGTGGTTAATGTAAGCTTGAATGCCCGGAGTGTTAGATAACAGAGATTTGACAATAAGGAATATATCAATCAATTTGGTTTATTGAGAAAATCAAGTTTAAATTTTTATATTGTACACATTATACAAGTCGAATTTCGAGACTATAAAATATAAACTCATTATCTCAGTCGACCAACCGGAGGACCGCAGGTCTGACGGAAAGTCCGACGCGAACCGAGGGCCATAAGGGTCAATCCATGCAATCTATCAACCGGAGGACCACAGGCCCAACGGCACGCCGCGAACTCGAGGGGTATACTCATACTCTCAATCTCATCAACCGGATGACTGCAGGATCAACGGCTCGCTCTACGCGAACCACTTACGCTGTCGCTCTATCAGCTGAAGGGCCGCAGGCCCGACGGCTCGCCCTACGCGAAACCGCCCACGCTGTGACTCTATCAGCTGGAGGGCCGCAGGCCCGACGGCTCGCCCAACGCGCAACCACTCACGCTGTCACTCTATCAGCTGGAGGGCCGCAGGCCCGACGGCTCGCCCTACGCGAAACCACTCACTCTGTCACTCTATCAGCTGGAGGGCCGCAGGCCCGACGGCTCGCCCTACGCGCAACCACTCACGCTGTCACTCTATCAGCTGGAGGGCCGCAGCCCCGACGGCTCGCCCTACGCGCAACCACTCACGCTGTCACTCTATCAGCTGGAGGGCCGCAGGCCCGACGGCTCGCCCTACGCGAAACCACTCACGCTGTCACTCTTTCAGCTGGAGGGCCGCAGGCCCGACGGCTCGCCCTACGCGAAACCACTCACGCTGTCACTCTATCAGCTGGAGGGCTGTAGGCCCGACGGCTCGCCCTACGCGCAACCACTCACGCTGTCACTCTATCAGCTGGAGGGCCGCAGGCCCGACGGCTCACCCTACGCGAAACCACTCACGCTGTCATTCTATCAGCTGGAGGGCTACAGGCCCGACGGCTCGCCCTACGCGAAACCACTCACGCTGTCACTCTATCAGCTGGAGGGCCGCAGGCCCGACGGCCCGCCCTACGCGAACCACTCACGCTATCACCTTATCAGCTGGAGGGCCGCAGGCCCGACGGCCCGCCCTACGCAAACCACTCACGCTGTCACTCTATCAGCTGGAGGGCCGCAGGCCCGACGGCTCTCCCCACGCGATCCACTCACGCTGTCACTCCATCAGCTGGAGGGCCGCAGGCCCGACGGCTCGCCCTACGTGACCCACTCACGCTGTCATTCTATCAGCTGGAGGGCCGCAAGCCTGATGGCCCGCCCTACGCGAACCACTCACGATGTGAGTCTATCAGCCGGAGAGCCGCAGGCCCGACGGCTCGCCCTACGTGATCCACTCACGCTGTAACTCTATCAGCTGGAAGGCCGCAGGCCCGACGGCTCACCCTTTGCGAACCACTCACGCTGTGAGTCTAACAGCTGGAGGGCCGCAGGCCCGACGGCTCTCCCTACGCGATCCACTCACGCTGTCACTCTATCAGCTGGAGGGCCGCAGGCCCGACGGCTCTCCCTACGCGAACCACTCACGCTATCACCTTATCAGCTGGAGGGCCGCAGGCCCGACGGCCCGCCCTACGCAAACCACTCACGCTGTCACTCTATCAGCTGGAGGGCCGCAGGCCCGACGGCTCTCCCCACGCGATCCACTTACGCTGTCACTCCATCAGCTGGAGGGCCGCAGGCCCGACGGCTCGCCCTACGTGACCCACTCACGCTGTCATTCTATTAGCTGGAGGGCCGCAGGCCCGACGGCTCTCCCCACGCGATCCACTCACCCTGTCACTCTATCAGTTACCGATATAGCTCTTCGAATCGCTAAACTGAAGTGAGCGGGGCTCGTCGCGCGTGGAACCGATGGCCATTGGGGCGGTAAGGTCCTCGAGTGGCGGTCACGTACCGGAAGGCGCAGCGTGGGTAGGCCCCCCACAAGGTGGCCTCATGACCTGGTGAAGGTCGCTGGATGCGGGTGGCACAGGTAAACGTTTATTCACCAGTAAACGTCTTTCGGTTGATATGATGATGATGATGATAATTAAATCCGTATGTTTCTACCAAATATCTAAAGCAGTACTTCAAAATCTACGTATCCCTAAACCTAGCGGTTGTGGCAGGCAGTAACACTGGAGTATCAGATTTGAGGAGTTGGACGTTAGTATTCTCGCATTCGCATATTTCTACTTAATATTTAAAGAACTTCTTTAAAATCAAGATATCGATAAAAAATAAACCTTGCGGTTATTGTAGGCAGTACTGCAGCATCAGGAGTGAGGAGTTGGAAGTCAAGATCAGGTTGTTAGTATTTGATTATGCCAAACATGCTTTACTTTCATTTTCACATGTCTAACACTCTCGGTTAAGGTAAGCAGTACGTCTGCAGCATCAGGCTTTGAGGATACGAGGATACAAATATTATAATATTGCATTGTCATGGGGACTTGATAAGAGTTCCAAATTTTATTGATTTCGGTGCAGTAGAAGTGGTCGAAAAATCGATCACAAGATTTGAAGCATCGACGACAGTTGATACGCGGTGAAGTTAATAAAATCCGTTTAAAAAGTCTGAAACAAAAAAATACCTACCGAAAAATTCGCAGTTTTTTACGAATTACGTAGCTAGAAATTTTCTTTGTTGCAGGTTAAATGCGGTTCAATAATTTGTTCAAATATAAAATCATACCTATATTTTAGATTGCCACTGCCACTACACATTGAGGGCGGATCAGACACAGGTACTCGGGTATCCGTGTCTTAATTACACGGTTCCTAATTAAACGTTTCCAACGGGTAAGAAACCCGTTTCCCGGTAGCAAAGAAACGGGTACACGGAAACGGGTACACGAAACCCGGACACGACCGAGAGCCCTACTTCTAACACTCTCGTTAATTATTCCGTACTTACTATTACGTTTTGCATTGCGTCCAAGTGCGGGGGGATTACCGTGGTCACTTAAATGCGATACAGTTTAGGGCACAGGATGCTTAGCCAAGTTGCCAATCGCTAACGCTTAGTAGCGTATCGTAGTTTTCCCTCCCTGTCACTCTTTCTTATTAGTGCGACAAAGATAGCCTTTTGTTTACGAATGACGATTAAGCGTTAGCGATTGGCAACTTGTCTAAGCAGCATGGTCTCACCGCTAGCTACTAAGCTATGAACTACTCGCCCGGCGGTGATAGGTGATAGCTGATCGAATATCGCCGTGTCTCTTTTATTTACACGGGAGTGCGTATCTTTTGTTCGTGTTCATAGCTTAGGCACTGGTCTCACCGCGAGCTACTAAGCTATGAACTATCGGCTATAAACACAAACAAAAGAGTGCCTAGGTCTACACATCGTAACTGATACATCACGATTCATAGATCTCATCTTACATAGATCGTAAACTGAATCCAATTATTAGATCGTTGTAGCCCCTCAGGGTGTTAAATGATTTATTAGGTATGGTTTTACAGTGATTAGTGGTACTTATTTATCATGCTTCTTGCAAATGCAAAAGGTGTCAAAAAATGGTCGACGACCAACGTATTAGGACTAAAAATAAACTAGACAGAACCGGTATATCTAAGAAAACTGCTATCCTATGTCCTACCCATCTTAGCACATTTGAACAATTATTTTTGAGGGCATTTTTGAGCTGGCGTTAGACGTCCATGTTGGTCACAACCTACCCTATATATAAAAACTACATAATATTTAAAAGAATAGTTGTAGTCATCGCTTCAGAAAACGAAAATGAGATCTTACGAGTAGGCCTCTCCTATTAACTATGCGTATAGTTAGACGCATCAGGAGGTAAATGCCCATAATCGCCACACTGGGCATGCGGATTTGCGATCGCAGTAGTATGTCGCTGCTGCTCATCATCAATCTTCTATTTATCAAGAATTTGTCAATCCCTTAGTCGGCTTTTACGACACCCGCGGGAAGAGTAGCGGTGGTGACAAATCGTCGGGGACAGTGTAATACCGCATAATTAACAAATTCAATTAGGATCAATTTGAGTTAATAATTGTTTGATATTTGAACTCTATCTGCTAACTGCTTCGGTAGTTAGTTACGCGGTATTTCACTATCCCCGACGAAATGTATTCTTACTGCCGTCACCACACGGCTGGGTGAAACGCAAACCCATGTTCGTAGTCTTTCCGGTGGATAATCTAAAATTTAAGGCCTATAAAGCTTGATTTATTTAAGAAAGCCTTATCTTCAAAAGACGTACTCCTTTTTCATTGCGTTGTATGATAAAAATCATTACTATCTGTCCACAGGCTGTTAACTATCGACCACAGGAAAGAAAAAGTGTATGTTCAGCTGAACTGTAGAGCCACTCTTTGTGGCCAATAGTAAGCAACTGGTAGGTGTGTAGTCGTGATTTTTATCATACAATTCAATAGGAAAGGAGTGCGTTTAAATGACAATAAGGGTTTAGTAAGAAAATTAACTCTCATAGCCCTTAACTTTTCAAATGTCCACCGGAAACGCTCATAACATGATTTGAAGTTTGACCCGGCTAGTAGTGTATCTCACGTAAAATTTGACACGCAAAAAACTTTTGTGCGTTGATCGCAATTCGTAAACACTCCATGCAAAGACTAGACCATGACTCACATATTTCATGGCTGTTGTATCTATTCTATCTTTGTTACCCGTTGTTGGAAAACAGCGTTTGCGCGTACGCACCGTTTACGATTACGATCGGCGGTTACCATCGGCTACCGAGCACTTGTACCATCAGACATAACAGATTAGATTTATGAAAGCTTTAGTACATAGAAAGTCAAAGCAATCGTGTAGAGAATATTATTATAGGTTATTTCTAAAATGTAACATGCTGCCTGAGGGTATCTTTCCAGATTGCAGTGGAACAATATGATCCAAATGAGTTTAAAGTCCATGTCAGTAATCCACTTCTGAGCAGAAAGTTAGCCAATAAAGTTATGGTTGTACCTAGAGCAGTTACCCAACTAACAATTTAACGTCGTTCAAAAGTTTAGTAAACGTTATCTTAATACCTAAAATCGGAATAGCTAAGTCACACTAACGTTATAATAACGTTTACTAAACGCGAAAATGTCCCCAGTTATACGACCTACAGTATCGTATAATGGTCATACAGAAGGCATAAGCCGACTTTGTTAACGTCATTCAAAGGTCGTAAAAATGTTATGCAATTACCACTTTCATCGCTCAGTAGTCACATTATAACTTTACAATGACTTGTTTGTTGTATTGTGATCGTACAATTGTTTTTGAATAACTAAAATGTTTTATTTGAGTCAAAGAACAACACTTGTAAGACTCATTCATTATTTTTTTTGTTAGTGACACGAGTTTGTAGTTTCGTTTGAGTTTTGGGTGCAAAACAAATACTTACAAGGAAATAAATGGTTAGCATTATTTAACTTTCATATCTTGCTAACACTATCTCGCTCACATGTCATTTAGTTCGACTGGGAATTGAAGTTTTGTGATAATATAGGTACCTATGTGAATACTATTTAGATTTTCATGCCCTTTCGTAATTTTGAGTTTTTATCGTCATATTTTTATTAATAAAAGTATGTTTAATTCTAAAATTGACCGACATTTTGCTTTTGTCGCACACTTATCTGTTTACGACATTGTAAAGACATAAAGTCGTATAATGGTTAGTTGAAAACCATGTAATACGCCATGACAGCTAGCTATTAGGGTTCTTCGAAAAATTAAAAACCCCTTTCATATTGTCAATATGCACCACAATTAAATAATTATTTTTAAATTCATTTCCGAAAATAACTGGCGATAGTTAACGTACAGTGCAGGTTTCTAAACATTTTAACATTAAAATAACTTTTATCTGAAAATAATATGGTCCAGTATTTGCATATAGACAAATTTCTAACGAGAGCTGGTTTTAGACTTCTTAATAAATTGACTTGGCCATGGGCAAGCACTCATAAGTGCTATGGTTGCAACAGAATCAATCACTTTCATAATAAATATTGATACTGAACCCTTGTCTTGTTTACGTGATGAACACTTTTCTTCTTCAACATTTGTGACTAAGGCCACGGTGGTTGGCGTTGTTCTTGTTAATAAAAGGAAATCTCTATTTACTTTCCTTTTGAAAGTACCACTACTTTTTAGTTTGCTTCCATTTTCTTTGTAAAATTTATGAAACGTTCCGTACATATATGTTATGACGGCCTATTAGACTTTTAAAAGTCAAACCCTCACTTAAATACGACTGCAAGTTTGATTAAAGTCAGGGATAGACGTCATGTAATAGAAATGTTATATTCGAGTCGTAAATAAACTACCAGGTCATTTAAGAGTCTCTACTAAAACAAAGTAGTGATCGTTTTATAAACGTCACTGTGAAAATGTCTATACTACTGCTAGATTATAATAATGTCGTATAAAGGTTTTTCAAACACCTAATTTTGTCCGTTCAAAACCTTTAATGGACTATAACGTTAGTATGACTATTGCATTGTCGTACAAACGTTTAGCTAAGACTCTAATATAACGTAGTATAGTTTAGTCTTACCGACGTTGCTAAGATCTGTTTATTATGACATATTCGTCACATGACTAATAAGTCAAATTAAATACGTCTATAGGACCTAGTAGTCATTTCATTACTATAATAAGACCGCTATCCAACTTTATGTCATACAAGTTAAGACTTATATGACGTTTATGTTTGTTGGGTAATCATTACGGTAAGAGGACCAGATCCTACCTAATTCCTAGTATCTACAACAAGATACCTTTAGATATTAGAAAGAGTTCTAGCAAAAATGTATTTCAATCAAAATTAGAAAAGCATATGTTGCAACAATTGGAAACTCAAATTAATTTAAGCTAAACCTAATTGTTAAAATTAAAATACAGTTTATTTAAATATAAGATAAAGTTAACAAGACAGATAACATAACAGTATTGTATAAGTAAGGGACACTGTTTCTGCCAACAAACTGTCTTACAGTTTGGCGGAGGGTGTGTAGATTGTAACAAGCTGTTATTATTTCATGAATAAACGTTTTTATTTTTTTTTGCATAACCAGTAGCCGTACCATGAGCTGTCGCTACGTTATTAACGCGCGTTTACTTTCTATCCATCCCGCTCGTACTCGCGAATTGGGGTCAAACGCAAACCCATGTTCGGAGTCCTTCCGGTGGACAATCTAAAGGTTAAGGTCTATAAAGCTTGATTTTCTTATGAAAGCCATATCTTCATTAAGTCGTATTCCTTTTTCATTGCGTTGTATGATAAAAATCATTACTACCTGTCCACAGGCAGTTAACTATCGACCACAGGAAAGAAAAAGTCCGTGTTTAGCTGAACTGTAGAGCCCCTCTTTCCTGTGGTCAATAGTAAGCAACTGGTACGAGTGTAGTCGTGATTTTTATCATACAATTCAATAGGAAAGGAGTGCCTTTAAGTGACAATAAGGGTTTATTCCTGCGACCTTCACCAGGTCATCAGTCCACCTTGTGGGGGGCCTACCCACGCTACGCCTTCCGGTACGTGGCCGCCACTCAAGAACCTTCCCGCCCCAACGGCCATCGGTTCTACGCGCAATGTGCCATCCCTGCTTCTTCCCTGCTTCTTGTCCGCTGGATGCGGGTGGCGCAGGACCGGTCATTGTGGCAATCGTTGGGAGAGGCCTATGTTCAGCAGTGGACGTCTTTCGGCTGATATGATGATGATGATGATGAAGGGTTTATTAATTCTCATAGCCCTTAACTTTTAAAATGTCCACCGGAAAGACTCATAACATGAGTTTGACTTTGACCCATTGGCGCTAGCGAGCCGAATAGAAAGTAAACACGCGTTAATAACGTAGCGGCAGCTCATGGTAGGGTTACAGTAGCCGTGCCATGAGTCGGAAATCAAAGGATAGCTAGAGATTTCCTCGATACGTATTATATCGCGCTTGCACTAACATATTGGATCGAGCGCGATGGCCTGGTTTACGTATCGAGTAAAACTTTTTTTATGTGATGTAGGTAGACAACTGAACTCTCAGCCCACCTGATTGAAAGCGGAAACTGAGGCGCATGGATGAACGTAGTCAGGGCCGGATTTAGAGGTTGAGAGGCTTCGGGGCAACAAAGGAGTGGAGGCCCCCTGGCCCCCAATTATTTTCCAAATAAAGTAGACAATTTTTTTCTGTCAAGTTTTTCAATAAATATTTTTTGTGGAAACAAGTATAGATTATTCTATTATTCAACAAACATATAAATACGAGTATAATTGGAAAGAAGAATTACTTGAAATTAAATTTTAGCGTTAACGAACGGAATCTTCCCAGCATTTTTCGCCGAAAAATCCTTGAAGACTTCGCTGAAATCCAGTTCCCGGAGTAGATCACTTCAATACTCAAAAAAAAATACTAGTGTTTACTAGTTGGAAATTGATTTTTTTTTTCGAAATCTTTATTTTGGGGGCCCTTCTTACGTGGAGGCCCCGGGGCTGTAGCCCCGGTTGCCCCCCCCCCCTAAATCCGGCCCTGGACGTAGTGACCAAAAAATCGCCTATGCGCTGCCTATCCTGAGGACTTAGATGGATTGCCTCTATGCCAGTAATTAAACCTAAAGCTACCATGTCATGGTAAGACTACTGTTTAAATTCTTGTGGTAACGCTGCTGGTGGCTTATGATGGTCATCCGTTCGATGGTCTTGGGCATTTTCACAAACCGTTGTTGAAATCAGCTTGTTATTTGATTCGGACAAGTTTGGGCTTGTTCTACTCAGGATCACGAGTTCTTTCAATTCTAATAGGAGAAAAAAAATGTCCCAAAATGTTTTTTCCATTACGATACCGTTTTTTCATAGATGTTCAAAGGCGGTAGCGTAACGGAAGGAATGAAAACTGTATTAAAATTATGGGACATATTTTTTCTCCTAACAAAATCGGAAGAGCTCGTGATTCTGAGTCGAATAAGCCTAAACTTGACCAAATTAAAATAACAAGGTGATTTCAACAACGGTTTGTGAAAACGCCCTCTTGCAATCTTGTTATATTGTAAACTACATGTGGTTTCTCGAGACGATCTTCAACTTGTGATGGGAATAACATCTGACAGGTCTTGTATATTTTCCTTTGTTCAGCTTATTACGAAATTGATCTAAACAATGAATCGCGTAAGCTCTGGATAGCATACAAAACCAACACAAGAAACTGATTGTTCGTGACTCTTATTTCACTGCACATAAAGTTCACATTTGTTCAGTTTTCTGTGTTGACGAGGGAATGGCCAGTTATAAAAATATGTTAACAATTTTGATCCATAATGCTTTAGACATACGTTTAGATATGTGTACGTATTTTTGACGTGACTGTATCAGAGTGGTTGCCTTTATAGCAATATTATGCTGTTATCTTGACACGGATAGCGAACGTTTTTGATTTACTTTTGTTTTACTGGCGTTAAAAGACACCTAATTCGATACAAAACCTTGTTTTATTTTTGGAGATTTCTGCGGCCTTAGCACATCTTGTGTTTGATTTCCAATCCCTAACGCATACGGTCACAAGATGACAGTTGGCTAGCAATGTACACTCGACCAATTGGAACCCTAGGCCACTCTAGAACCATGTCAAAATGAAAAGCCGTTTGAAATTTCTTACAATCTGATTGATAACGTTACTTTGACATGGTTCCTGAGTGGCCTAGGGTTCCAATTGGTTGACTGTACAAGTTGCAGAACATTCTCAAAATTGCGGGAAAATACTCGGAAATTTCCGAGAAATTTTCATGAGAATTTAAAAGTTAGTTCTCATTAAGAATATTTCCATGAGAACTTATAAAAAGTGATATTATTATGAAGAATATTGTATTTCACAATTGAGTAAACAAGGCATAAAATATAGTTTAAGAGGTTATAATATAGTTCAATCTATTCATGCCAAAACCGTATATACAACGGTTTTGGCATGAATAGATTGTTTGTAAAATTCAAATTGCCGAGAACATTCTCTATAGAAGTTACTTCTCCTCGGTACATTGCTACAGCTGGCTCATACGCACAAATTCATTCGCCTGTCTGATTTAGATATGCAAAAAAAAATACATCGTTACGGCCTTAATCAAAATAAAAATACACGATCGCTAGAATTGAGTTACGAATGTTTTTCAAATACAAACTATCTGGTATACTTTGTCCAACAACCTTCGGCAGTAGATAGTAAAAAGGAGCAAATTTAACCTCCTGCCGCCCAGAGGCCTAATAAAAGGTCTACTCAAACAAAACGAATTCTGTTCTATTTCCGACACTATTAATTGAATTAATTCAGAATTCACTGGCAAAGAGCGAAGCCGTGTTTGCATAGAGAGGCCCTTTCACCAAATACTTACAGCATTTATATTTTAAAGAGCACTTTTGACAAATATTATTTACTGTAAATTTGAGCTTTCTGCCTTTGTTATTTTCTGAGGTATTATTTTTTTTCATAATAACCATTTTTATTTAATCATTAAAATAGTATTAAGGATAATTTAAAATAAAACTAACTACAAATATTAAACTAAGTAAAAATAAAACTAACTACTTAAAATAGTAACCATTATTTTCAACATTTGACATGAAATTTTGGATCAATCTTCCCGTGAGTCTCGTATGAGACGACTAAGGGATAAAAGTATCACTGACCATTGACCAATCTTCGACAGAATAATACTTACGCGACACGTGTAATTCTTCATACATATTACTGTAATAATATATTTAATCATCATCAATCATCACACTAACACATTCTACAGTCACAGACTCCTATTACTTATGTGTAATAAAATAACGCATTAGGAGGACTAATGGACACACTTGTCCAGCGTGGCGATTATTATAATAATCGCCACGCTGGACAAGTGTGTCCATTATAACAACGCTACTGCTCGTCATCAATTTCCTATAAATGAAAGTTCAGTGGCACTTCAATGTTTTGCTGGTGGTAGGACCTCGTGCAGGGTCCGCCCGGACAGCTACATTAGCTACCACCGTCTTACTCCTTCCTTACCGTCGTCTGTCGTCTTAACCTGCCGCTAAATAGCAATTTTTGCACTGCTGTGTTTCGGTTTGAGGGTAAGATAGCCGGTGTAATTACTGGCATAGATAAAGGCAATCCATCGAAGTCCTCAGGGTAGGCCACGCATAGGCGATTTTTTGGTCTCTATATCCATCCTCAGTTCCAGCTTTCTATAAGGTGGGCTGATGAGAGCTCAGTTGTCTACCTTCGTTACATAAAACAATCTCACGGGAAGAGTAGGGGTACTAATAAACTTATTCCTTCTGGCAACACTAGGCGGCGTTTAATATTTAACTATCTAAAATAGATACCTATTTAACTTATTTATAGAATAAGTGGTATCCATTTTAATATGAAATTATATTAGAATGTCCCTGGTTATTTTTCCACTCCAAAAATCACGAAACCTACTTATTTTCAGAGAACTCCGTGAAATATAAATAATATAGCAAGTCATGACAAAGAAGCTGGGTTTTATCTTTCATATCTCGTCTCAAAATACAATCCAATCTAAACGTATTTTTACACTTGATGGTTTTCTATGAAAATTGACACCTGTGTGCTTACTATGACCTGCCTCCGCGTTATTAACGCGGACTTGCGTTCTATCTATCCCGCTTGTATTCGCATATTGGTGTGACTGGTCCTGATAAAAAGTAAGACGTTCGCCTCCAGTAGGTACTGTTTCACTAAGTGCTAATACTATGCCGATCGAAATTATCTGATAGAATTCCCCATGGACACGCATGTGTGACTGAACAGATTGTACTCTTATGCCAATGACACAGCACTTGTGTCAAAAACCTTCGTATTTCTATGGCACTAGCATAGGAGGAAGAACTTGATTTATACTAAGTATATAGTGGTATAAGAATAAGGTTACTCTGATCGTGATCACGTATGTGTGTCTCTGGCATAGAAATCAGATTTTGTTGGTCACACACGCTGTGTCACCGGCGTTGAACATCTTAAAGCGGCAGCTCATGTTACTACTGACCCAAATTTTACACCGCGAGCGATAATTCTCCTATTTTCCCTGTAACTAAATTATGCAACTCACGAAGTAAATCGGGCGGGGCGGGCGGAATCCAGGAATTATCCTCTGGCCGTTCCCGGGAACCACCCAGTCCTGGCCCAGACACCACGTGGCCATGCCAGACAACGTAAACAAACACAAACTAACACAAACACTGCACATTGTTGACACTGAATCACATTGGCAACACATTTACAACAGTAATTTGAGATACGCTAAAATGAACAATCACGCACTTCTTTTGTTTTCTATGACCGTCAGAAAACTACTTTTTTCTCTTTTAGTTATGATTTTCACTGAGTGAATGTAACGTAAGCACAATTTATTTCTCAAATAAATATCCGTGCACGTTTGTCGCTTAATATCGGATCAGTTAACTGAAAACCGTGTGTAAATAGAATTTAGTCACTAAAACAACTAACTTATCAATTTTCCTTCCAATCTGACGATTATGAAGCCAGCACTCGATTCGTAATCGAAAACGGACTACTTCCTAACGCAATCACATAAATAAGTATACACAAATAGACTTTATCCCATTGAAATAAAGTAGACGGCTGTGTAAATATTTATGCAATCAAGTTTGGAATTACTGTGTTTATTAGGGGAGCTGATGTCAATCGGATATTGGAGATAAGATAAACAAATTGCGTGAATTGTGAGCCAATAGCTCGTCCGCTTTTAGAATGGTAAACAAGCACTTGTAGCGTGCATTATTGAAGTATAAATTAATCGTTTTAAAAACATTAATTTTTTGTTCATTACATTTTATTATTCATTTTATATTTTTTTATTCATTACATGTATTTTTGCTGAAAATAAAACTTGGTTTTTGCCGATCCTCGAGTCCTCGAGTTTCAAATTCTGATCGCTTTGCGATTCCGCCACTTAAAGTAGATATAGTCCATTTCAAATACGAAAGCCCGATGCCACTCGAAACTTTTGCCATTTAATTGGTCCACAACAAATAGACACGTGTCATACCCCGATGTACTTATACATAAAATATCACGCCACAAAGGGTCTGGCCAGGTATCTTTGTTATCACTGATCCTATTGTTGACGCATAACGAATTTTGTCAAGTGGAATCGGGTCTTCGTACTTGAAATGGACTTTACCTGATTATTACTTAAAGTACCTTTATACAAAGTACGCCTAGTCAGTACGGAACCTTTTGTGCGCGAACCTGACTCGCATTTGACCGATTTTATGAAATAAACAGCCACCTGACCTTCCAAATCAGAAGGAAAGTAGGTCATATCCAACTTATTAGAATTCTTCTGTCCCTGGAGATGTATGCCTTTACCGAAAATCAAATTAAAGGTTACCGCGATTTCCGAAATCCGCGAATTTCGAGGATTTATGGTACAAACTACAAACAAAGAAACACGGCGGCGGCGAAGTTTGCAGTGAACTATAAATATCGCCATGTCTCTTTTATTTACACGAGAGCGGTTATCTTTCGTTTCTTATAGCGTTTATTATTATTATTATAGCGGATAGTTCATCGCTTACTCGCAAGCGGTGGGACCAGCGCCTTAACCTACTACGAAGAAATTCATCACCATCATCAGCCTATGATAGTCCACTGCTGGACGTAGGTCTCTCCTATTAACTATGCGTAAGACGCATTAGGAGGTAAATGCCCATAATCGCCATGCTGGGCAAGCGGATTGGCGATCGCAGTAATGTGTCCACTATGATGACGCTGTTGCCAGTGCTGCTCATCATCAATCTTTTATCAAATAATTGTCAGTGACACTTAAATCCCTTAGTCTCTTACTTACGACACCCGTAGGAGGAGTTGGGGTGGTGACAAACGTATTCTTACCTACCGTAATTTACGAATAAACAGTCGGTAATTTCAGTAGATCTTAAGTTAACAAACTCATTACGAAGTGCTTGAAATCGCGACCTGTAGAAAATTGACACCCGACACTTTACCTGTCATGGCGCCTCGTAAACTAATTCAGAAATTAATTAAAAGACATTTGAGTAATGAATAACTCGGAAAAGATTAAAACCTCGCCCCGGGCATGTGAAAGTATTTTCCAGAGACTTTATCTTTTTTCTTTTTCGTTTCTCCGAGTAACAAATAACAATGAAGCAATTCGCAAAAATGTTTTTGAGAACCTACTTAAATATGTACGAGTATGTATATACAAGGTATCGGAAAAATACACCGTACGTCAGGGAAAAACATTGAAATGTAAGATTTTCCTTAAAAAGTACTTTTCTAAGAGTGTTCCAATACCTATTTATTCCGTCCCTGAGAATTTGATAGGTATACACTTAATAAAATAATTCATGAGTTAAGTATGCCAAAAGGTAAATTGTTTTGCGTATAGCGATGCTATTTAGAAAAACATTTATTTATTTTGTACAAGGGTAGGTACCTACACGAAGAAGTAAAATTAATTACTTAATGTGATAATGCGTACTATTTAAACACAACGTATTAATGTTACATGATAATAAATTGATTCATTGGCGAACCCAGAAAATTTTGTATGGGTACTACACCTAATCACTACTTACAATTGTGATTGTTTGTCATTCAAATGGCTAAAATAATTGAATTATACATGACAACTGGATCGTGAAGCTGGAGTCAACAGGGTCCTAGGAACGGTCACACTGCGCAATTTTCACTATGGTGACAAACAGTCACCCTCTTCACTCCTGGTCTACGACCCAAATGTCACCCTGTATAAACAAATTTCGAAACAATTGAATCGATTCTACCCATCTCTTATTCTCGTCGTACCCGTCTAGTATTCTACCCATTTCTTTGCACAGTTGCTTTATTGATAATTACAATGTATTTAAAACATTGGAGAATTGCATATGTAGTTCATACGTAGGTCACAATAACTGTACATGTTTGCAATTATAATTGAAATCCTTATAAGTAATGACACAGGCAAACCATGAGTGACTTCATGAGTTGTGTTGCGCTTTGGTACTGTGCTGTTTTGGAGAGTGGAAGAGCGTGAACTCTTCCAAGATATTAGTGGTTGTGCCTTCACCAATACACAGTCATCAAGTCCCGTTCCGGCAACTGACGTTGGAGTTGGTGCGCCGCGGACACCAGCTCGTAGTTCTTACCACCGACCCCATCTACCCATTAGGCCAAGCTCCTCAAAACCTCACCGAGATAGACCTTCATGATGTCTCCTACAAGTTCTGGACTGAAGGCTACAAGAAAGCTATAACGGGAAGGCCGAATGACTTCATGACCCAAATAAAATCGGCATACGACGTCATGTTTGACTTATTTCCAAAGCAGATGCAAACAAAAGCAGTGAAAGACTTATTGGCTGATAAAAGTCAACAGTTTGATCTGGTAATCGTAGAAGCTTGGGTGTATCAAGCATTGGTTTTTGCCATAGATATATGAAAGAGAGAGATTTGTAACGAAGCGAAATTGTAATGAGTCTCGGTGTCTCCGAGGTCGGGCCTTTGCCACGCTGTGATTGGCTAAGGCACTACCATATGACGCGGCACTAGAGAGGAGGCTACGTCGATAAATTATTATCCATAGATATTTGATAAGGCCGGAATATTAAGAAAAACATTAAAATCGATCTATCATTTAATAAGAAATAAATACAGATTAAAATATCGCATTGGACGATGTATCTGATCTTTATAAACATTATGTTATCCGTCGCGCCCTTGTTAGCGCGAAAATACCGGCCGTCCTAGAGCCCAACGGCTCGCCTAAGAGAGACCTCAGGCGACCAGAGGGCTGGCCAGTACCTTGCACAGCGTTTAATTATATCTATACAACGGGGGAATACGGCCAGCCTTCTGAGTACCTTGCCCACTGACGGCGATTTAGGCCATTTATTTTATTTATAAGTAGTTAAGTCCTTATATTGTTTGTTTTCATTTTATGTCGTTTAATAATAAATTAGAAAACTTTTTTCTTACTTTCGTGTCGGATCTGGTTTGTAAATAATAAACTACAGAATGTCAATTATAAACATATATTTGAATATGAACAAAGCAATTTATTAACGACATTATCTTAATTGTGGCTGGGAATCACATGAACAAATAATTATTTAGACGGCTGTACCCTTAATAAACATAATGTTATCAGTCGTTTCCGCGATGGTCACATATTTAAATAAAACAATTTCAACCTTTGACAACGATTATTGTAAAAGGCTCAAAATAATATAATACGCGATATAATCTATATATATTGTTTTACCTTTATGAAGATAAGATATTGATACAGAGGTCAAAATATGAAAGAAAAATGGAATATAATCAAATACATCAACAATGTATCGATCCTATTTGTCATCGGCACGGTCAGTCGTACCTCTAGTTCGCGGCCTGCTCGCAGCGGCCGTACTAAGAAATGATAGGACGGTTGTGAATATCGCTAGCAATTGGATACATTGCACGGTCACTTACCAAATTGCAACTTGCTTGCTATTCTAAGCCGTCAATGTAAAACGCACATACAATTTGTCACTGTATAGTTCAACCAATTGGTACGCCCAAGTAAAATCATTATGACATTTATGTCAGCGGTTTGTTGTTATGTATTATTTGTAAAAATACGTGGTTTTGTCAACTAATAACTAAAAAAATCAATACTTTCATGTGGTACGTGACTCAATAGTCCTTGAAATGTTTATTTACACTCCTATTTTTACAAGAAATAACGGCACAATTCGGCATTTTGCGGATATGTCCGAGATCATCCTGCAGTCGCGGGTAAGTTGCGACTGGCTCATAGGGCGCGCATCTGTCACACTATAAAGGCCTATCGGCCATAACGCTGCGACATGTTCCATGCCACCGTTAGCTATCTATACTGATCTGTGGTTTTTGCTCACATATTTAACGCACCTGCAATTTTAATGAGCACTTTGGGAATTGAAGACGAAATGTACGAGGATGCCGGTGTTCCTATAGATCCGATTCTGTACCCTGACGTCACCCGTACTCGTCGCTATAACCTTTCCACATGGGATCATGTTAAGCATTTGTACACTAGAGTCAAAATGCATTATATGTCGAAATCTCTGATTGAGAAACAAGATGTAAGGATTAAGGAGATGTTTGGAGCTGGTATACCATCAGTGGTGGAGATGAGGACGAAAACGCATGCGCAATTTGTAAGTTTACACCCTATGTGGGAGAGTTACCGACCGCTACCGCTGAATATAATACATCTAGGAGGGCTTCACGTTATGCCACCTAAGGATCTTCCCAAGGTAATATACAATAAATTATCAAGCTAAGTAGTTTAGCGGAATAGATAGCAAAAGCAAGGATTTAAATAGTCATTTGCGCAGATTGGCCTAAAGCAAAGAGTTTACTTTTTTGAATGCAAAGAATCAGGGATTTATTGTGTTATCATTGTGCAGTGAATGTTGTTGGAGAACTACCGACTACTTTTTAATTTATCAGGAATTCAAAACATTAATGGACTCGTCAAAACACGGTGTGATCTATATGAGTTTCGGCAGCAACGTCAACCCATCGCTGCTTCCATCGGATCGTCTCCAGATATTTGCGGGTTTTTTTTGCAACGCTCACCTATGACGTAATTTGGAAATGGAAGGGCGATTCACCGGCACCTTCCAGTAATGTCCATGTTTTCTCGTGGCTACCTCAGCCTGACTTGCTTCGTAAGTTTTACTTTACCTCTGTTCTTTTCGTGGCCTTGAATTTAAGTAGAAGGTGAAGGTAAAACATCTTCTGTCGTTATTAAAACGTAAATGTTTTAAAAATAGAATAGAGCTTTTTCCATAAATATGCATATTCTTTCTGGCGGTTGCCGCAGCCCCATTTATACAATGCCCGACGCAAATCTTTCAATTACAGTAGGATTTACATAAAACTTCGTTTTTTCCGGGATATTATAGGTAGGCTCATCATAGATTTGAGGCAGATTTGTAATTCTCAGCGTCAATGTACGTAAATATTTGTCGCCCATTACAAAATGAAACTTATTCTGAAAAGTTCATAAGTTACAAGGTTAAAAAATATTTTGAAGATTTTTACAAAGGTATGAGTTTATTTATCCTTTTAAGGCCTTGAAAAGCTAGTCCTCTTCATCACACAAGGAGGGCTTCAGTGCCTCCAATCAACAGAAGAAGCATTGTGTGCTGGCGTCCCACTGCTGGGCATACCACTGATGGTTGACCAATGGCTGAACGTGGAAAATTACGAGCATCTTGGTGTGGGCATGGGATTGGAACTGCTCACCCTGACGGAGACTCGATTAAGAGAGGCAATTGAGACGCTCATCAGTGACGAGAGGTGAGATTTTATGTACCTATGTGACAAGGCACCATTGCCGTGCCGTGTGATAACGGCACTAAGAATACATTTGTCACCACCCCAACTCCTCCTGCGGGTGTCGTAAGAGCCGACTAAGGGATTGAAGTGTCACTGATCATTATTTGAGAAAAGATTGATGATGGGCAGCAGCATCATCATAGTGGACACATTACTGCGATCTCCAATCCGCTTGCCCAGCGTGGTGATTTTGGGCATTTACCTCCTAATGCGTTTATACGCATAGTTAATAGGAGAGGCCTACGTCCAGCAGTGGACTATCATAGGCTGATGATGACTTTAGCCGGAGTAGCCGGTCCGATATAAATAATATCCGATGGCGATTTTACAATAAATCTAAGATAAGTTATTTAGTTAAGTCACTTCTGTTGTAAATATTAATATTCTTCATCAAAGAAAACATCGTACAATAAAACGACATAGTAATTCCTCTGCAGAATGTTAAGTTATTATTATTAATGTCACATTCATTACTTTGTTCATTCATTTGCCGCTCCCGTTTAGCACTCCCTCATGAAAGGCTTACCTAACAAGATGTAACGTGACGGTGTAAGTATTCGGTATTGTCGTGATTACAAAAAAGAAGGGACAAAATGACCCTTTTTCTTTTCAGAATAATGTAGTTATGTAGGGTTATCTCCTAAAAATATAAAATATATTCGCATACCGTCGGGGATAGTGCCATATGTACATCGTACCTAACATTCAATTAGTATCAATTTGAGTGTAAATTATTTGATATTTCAACTCTATCTGCTTTGATAGTTACGCGGTATTGCACTATTCCCGACGATATGACGTTACGTGGACATTTAACATAGGTATACAAAATGTGTGGAAAAGGTCAGGACAATGCACCGAAGACAAATTTTCAAAATTGGAAATGTTCTCATGAAAAACCTGTAAATAGCTATATCTAAATTTTATTTAGTTTTTAAATATAGCTCATATAGCTATTTTAAATAGCTAAATTTTACACTCTTAATGTACTTAGTACTCAACATTAGAACCGTTCTTTTGTATGAAGAAAAAACCGGTATCCGATCCTCGGGCTATTGTAACACTCTGAAACCACGTAATTTGTATTTTTGGGATTTTTTGCAACTTGTACATATTGCTACACGACCAGACATATTTTATAGAAAATACCCGTTTTATGTTCTGACGATGTACAGCACATTCGCGTCACGATCCGCGATCGAGATTTGATTATTCTGGCCAAGTTTACGCACATCGCATTCAATGACGATGCGCATGCGTAAACATTGTGGGAGAAGTACTAATAAACTAGGATTTGGAAGTGTGGTGCGTCCTAGTGTTTGACAGGACACTTCCCAGTAATTGACACCTAGAGGAGTGCTGTAGGCCTGCCAAAGATGCCATTCTACAATCGTGTACAACATGCGATAATTAATAAATGTAGGAGAAAGACAGATTCGAACGAAAACTCACGTGACCGAGACGTATCACTTATCGTACATACGATTAGTTAAAGCCCAATGCTCGACATACGCCTACCAGTGCACCACTACCATTGACGCTTAATTAAATTATTTATATTTTTTAAGTCAAATATCGGAGATGTTACAAGTTTAAGCAAATGATGTACTGGGACTGAATGTCTGACTAATTCAGATAATTTACAATAGCATGCTCTATTCAAATAATGACATACTTGGCGCTATACTCTGTTCTTTTAGGTACCTATTTAACTAAATATAATCAATCTTACAGCCGTGTGATAATAAGAATACATTTGTCACCACCCCAACTTCATCAACTTCAATCCCTTAGTCGACGCTTACGACACCCGCAGGAGGGTGTCGTAGGTAAGCGTCGACTAAGGGATTGAAGTGTCACTGACTATTATTTGATAAAAGATTGATGATGGACAGCAGCGTCATCATAGTGGACACATTACTGCGATCGCCAATCCGCTTGCCCAGCGTGGCAATTATGGGCATTTGCCTCCTAATGCGTCATAGTTAATAGGAGAGGCCTACGTCCAGCAGTGGACTGAGATAGGCTGATGATGTTGGAGTACTGATGCATTAGAATTTATATGCATTGGACCACCACTAAAGGTGCATTCAGACCAAACGAACATTCGCTATTCTAACCCCCCACTCTACGAAATTCGATCGTTACACAAAACGTGATTGGTTGATTTCGTAGAACGGGGGATAGAACGGCGAATGCTCTTTTGGTTTGAATGCACCTTAAAGAAAGGGTCGATTAAGGCGGATTTTTATTTATTTAACAATTTTTAACTTCATAACCACGAATTTCCTTATTGAAATTTATGTGAATCATATTTAAATTAATTTAATTAAACATACATTGAGAGTTCGACAAGCAAATTAACAAAATATTATTCAAAGCAATCGGGTATAGCTTACAAACTATTGGGCTAAACTACGCACATATTGGATTTCAATATTTACTAAGTGTTTGTATTGTGTGTGTAGTAACCAAATAATCGTGTTTACATAAGATAAAGTACCTACAGTCGTAACCAATAGTCATACATAAAGGGTTTAAAAATTATCTGAAAACATAAAAGCGACAAAACGTCGGGTGCATGCTATACGGCCACATCTCAAAGTAGAATTGTCACATTTTCCTGCAAAACGGCCTCATCACATAAGATCGATATTGAAATGTGGACAATAAGACCGTGCCAAAGTGATTGTCACACCAATAAATAAGAGTGACAGAGAGAGGAAACCGCGATTTGCTACTGAGCGTTAACGATTTTAAGGTGATTCAAAGAAATGATAATCGTAAAATGTAATAATTTATAACATTTTTTTGCACGTGATGATAAAAATTGGGTTATTATTATTAATGATATCCATTTAAAGAGGCAACTTAAATTGTTGACTTAATTAGTCTTAATATGCGTTTAGAAATCTTTGTTTAAAACCACGTGAGCAATTAAAATAAACCCCAAAAAACAGCAAACAATGAATATAAAACTCGTCCATTTTTAAGTAACTTGAGGCATTCAATTTCTTGTTGTTTATAGAGTTACAAACACATATTAATGCTTACGACTTATATTTCTCCCTGTATAATAATGACAACAACAATTTAAATAAATACTCACAGTAAAGTTTCTGTCCGCGTTGATTATTTCCGTGCTTTCCAAAAACTCCACGCTTTCTGTCCCATGGTCCAATACCATATGGTCCGGAACTGGCTCCAAGACCTTAGAGACCATGACCCTAGGCTCCAAGGCTTCTACGGGCCGCATCCCGGTATCCTGTGCGTTCTCTGACGCACACACGAAACACAACACAAACACACACACTGGCCATTTCATGTTTACACACAACACATTTTCACTTACACTACAACGTTCGGTACATTTCATTACACTTTAAACTCACTTAATATTCTGTATTGAAGTTCAGTTTTTATGACTAAATTGATTGGATCTGTTTCATTTGTATTTTTATCAAATACTAAAACAATCTGGATGATTTTGATTCGCTTACTCGTCTCGTAATAATTAATCCAATTTGTCATCCAAAACTCAATATCAATTTACTATCGACTATCTAACTGATAAAACGATATTGATAAAATATATTTCTATTTTGATTAGGGCTTATTTAAGCGAATGATAATAACTGTGAAAGGATATCAAAGTGAAAAATAGGCCTAGTCAAGATGTCATTCTGCATTTTCTGCAATCGTAGGTATACGATAAGCGATAAGTAATAAATGAATGAGAATGACAGATTCGAACTAAGTCACGTGACCATTTCGAGACATTGTTATCAAGGAGTGGAATTTTCATAGCGAAAATCTAACTGTCTGAGGGATTGACTAAACTATTTTATCAACTTATCGATGTTACGGAACAGCCCATTACTAAATTAAAAGATTATTCTATAGCGTTAGACCTCTTTTTTAAGTAATTTACATTTCGATATTAAAATAAATCATGTCAGGCGTCAACACTTTTATAGCGACATCTTATGTGCTCAAAAAACTCTATCACTTATGAAAACTTAAGTAACATAAATAAATAGCATATGTGCCCCTGTCATGATTTATTTTAATATCGAAATTTAGGTTCATCATCATCATCATCATCAGCCTATGACAGTCCACTGCTGGACGTAGGCTTCTCCTATTAACTATGCGTATAAACACATTAGGAGGTAAATACCCATAATCGCCACGCTGGGCAAGCGGATTGGCGATCGCAGTAATGTCTCCACTATGATGACGCTGCTGCCCATCATCAATCTTTTAATAACAAATAATGATCAGTGACACTTCAATCCCTTAGTCGACTCTTACGACAACCGCAGGAGGAGTTGGGGTTACCTACTTAACCCCAACCTGTTAAATTTAGGTTATCTACTTATCAAAGAGGTCAAATATTACAGAATAATCTTTTAGTTGGTAATGGATTATTCCTTAACATCGATAAGTCGATAAAATAGTTTGGTCAATCCCTCTGACAGTTTGATTTTTGCTATTAAAATTCCGCTCTTAAAAGTTATAGTAACGTGACATATGACTTATCGGTTGCAAAAGGTACTGAAAATCTATTCTAAAGTTATTATCATCATTATCATCATATCAGCCTCTGTAGCCTAGTTGGTAGTGACCCTGCCTACGAAGCTGAAGGTTCCGGGTCGAATCCCAGCGAGGGCATTCTTTGTGTATTTATTTATCACAAATGTTTGTTCCTTGGTCGTGGCTGTGTATGTATCTAAGTATCTATACGTATCTATCTATTATATATATCGTCGCCTGGTACCTACCCACATCACAAGCCTTAATTGAGCTTACCGTGGGACTAGGTTGATTTGTGTAAGATGTCCCAAAATATATACATTTTTTTTTTATATCAGCCGAAAGACGTGTCGTCCACTGCTGAACATAGGCCTCCCAAAGATTGCCACAATGACCGGTCCTGTGCCACCCGCGTCCATCCAAGGTTATTTTCAATTAATTTACCTTCCTGAAATCTTACTGTTTATCGAAGGGCCACGACAAACATAATCTTTTGCATAAACAGCCGCAAACTGGAAACTAAGCCGTTTGTTTACGCCCGATAACAGATCGGTAAACGAATTTCCTTTTCTACCCGCCAAGAACCCTTACCAGAGGGACCATCTGGTAAGGTTCACAGATGTCATATATACCATAGATCAAGCAAACGTATCTACTTAGCGTGTCAAATGAACTCAGTAAAATCTACTGAGTTGTCCGTCTTTAATCGCAGTAAGTTGAAGTGAACAAAAACATTAATAATGCCTTCTTAAGTAATATTAATTGCAACAACACAATAGTTATTTGTTATACAAGGGTGCAAAGTTGTATTTTACCCGCGAGTATGAAATTCACGAGCGCGCTCAGGATTCTATTTTAGAACCACTCGCTTCGCTCGTGGTTCAACTATAGAATCCTTTCGCTTGCTCGTGTTTTAACATACGAGAAGTAAAATACATTTGCACCCGTGTGTAACACAAAACTTTTCCCCTCACTATAGCGAGGAAACTCAAAAAAGGTAATTATTTGTTCACATTACAATCATCATCGGGTTAGTGATAATAATTTTCCAAATGCATCATGTATTTAATGCAAGATTTTGTCGCAGTAAACTTACCACGAAAAAGTAAACGCAGCACGATTTTAACACATTCCTGTAGTTGCACACCAACGCCAATGCATTATTAAATCATTCTCATTCATTATTTTTACAAAATTATAACAGAACACCCTGAAAGTTGTTTAGTTTACTATTTTTATGCGTGTTCGAGTCGGTAAATAAAGATTATAACCTATAATATTCTTTGACAATTTTGACGTTGACATTTTCTGCGTTTTGTGATTGCATCTAGTCATCTTATCATCATTCACTAAAACAATTGTTACTTATGGAATTTTAGGATTTATAATGTTAAAATCATCATAATATATAAAGGTTTGTATTTTACACTAAATTCTCAAACAAATTATTTAATTATCATTAATATGGAACAATTTCCATGAGCATTTTACGTTTTGTTATTCCAAAACCAAAGTCATTACTTTGCCACACAAGTGAATAATATGCGTTTTTACACGTTCGTATTAAAGGATAAACGAGCACTTTACGAGCTAGTGAGGGGAAAAAAAATATGAATACTCAAGGGCCTGAGACATATTTAAAATCATAGGCAAGTAACAACTTCAGTACAAAATCTGACACGCTCGGCCGCCATACAAATGAATGAATTTGTTTCTTCTATCCAAATCTAATTCTGTGGCTACGCGTCACTTTCGCTCTTGTATACTTGTTAGAACGTGACGGCAACGACGACAAACGATTAGACACGGTGCCATCATAGATAAGATACACAGGATTTGGTACTATGGTAAAGACCCCAATAAGGCTGCGTTTCCACCAGAGATGTGCGAGGATGTGTTTCCACCAGGGTCCCGTTTTATAAAGTTACAAGTTACAGGTTACAAGTGTACAGGTTACAGGAACCTGTAATGCACTATGAACTATTACAGGTGTTTTATAAATACACACAAAAATTTACAATTGTAATGAACCATGGTAAATCTCGATTACAAGTAACATCTACAGGCGTGACGGACATCACTATTTAAAAATAAAAAACTGACATAAATAATCGTATCCACAGATTATGTATGTTTATTTTGATGGAAAATCAGCCCTACTACCGCGAAATTCAAAATTCGTAAATTTCGAAGATTTTTCGCCGTAACTCCAACGAAGGCTTCATTAAAGTGAGAGAGACAAATCCTCGAAATTTGCGAAAATCGCAGTGGGGCCGCAGAACAAAACGATGAGAGAGATGTTCTAAATTTGTGTGGAGTTAATTCGCTCTTTGAAGTCGTACGGTATCCGACTCTGAAAGTCCAAATTTATTAGGAGCTTCAGCTGTTTGCTGACTGTTTCACAGTCTCGGTCAACGCTATCGGGGTACAGTCAAGGGAATAAATATAATAATATATACAACTTTAGACCTTATGCTCCAGACTAGAGGTGTGCGCCACGCCGGCGCGGCGGCGCCGCGCCGCGAGACCCACGCCGCCGCCGCCGCCGACGTTTTCAAAATCCACGCCGCGACAAAAATTTTGCGGAATAAAATCATTTAAATTACGCGCCAAGCTGATCATATTGGCATTAAACAACAATATGCTTGCGAATATCGACAAGCGGTTCCCTCTGACCGAAATGCCACTTCTGGATTACAGATTTTCAGGCCCTTGAATATTGTTCCCAAGTCTGGACACCCTATTACGAGACACATAAAAATCGAATAGAAAAGGTACAGAGGCGCTTTTTAACACATTTAGGATTTGCTCATTACAAAAGGCATGCCAAGCTTACATCATATAAGAAACGACTAAAATTCTTCAGGCTCGTTTCATTAAATGATAGAAGGAAGGTACTAGATTTAATGTTTCTTCATAAATTGGTTAATGGTAAGGGACTGGATTGCCCAGAATTATTCAGCCTAATTAAAATATCGATACCTGCAAAGTTACCTCGTCCTGGTATTTACAAGTTGTTTAGTCTTCCGTTCGCAAAAACAAACTTGGGTCAAAATTCGGCCATTCTAAGAATGACAAAAATGTACAACCACATTCCAGGCTCCGCGGGAGTCGATATATTTCACGATAAGCCTATCCAATTCAAAAAGAAATTAATAAGATATTTTGATTCTTACGATAGAGATATTTGATGCTTTGTGGATATCTTTATATAATTAAACGGTCAAACTCACGTGTATTTAGTCACTACACTCACTACGACGTTGCATGTTTACGTGTTTTCCTTCTTTTTTCTCTTCTTCTTCGCACTTTATTTTTTTCTTCCTGTTTCTATCCATGAAGGTCTATGCCATAGTATTTCTTTTCGAGAATCATTAATGAGCGTTATTAACTATCGGCGACCTTTATGGATGCAAATAGGGAGTGTGTTGTCATTTAAAAGCACTATGTATTTTTTTTTTACTATTATTGGAATTGTTATGTATAAGTTTAATGTTACCGCAAGTTCGTAAAAGACATATATGTATGTTGTGGTTACCTATAATTGGATAAGCATCAGCCACGAATTAATCTAAATGTATTTATAGTATGTAAGATGTGTTATCTGTTGGTAATCCTTAATAAACAAAATAAATAAAATAAACTAAAGGAGATTGATACGTACCTACGAAAAAAACACACTACTCGAGTAGAATTGTTCCCAATTTTACAGATTTCTTGTACAGAATTCCATTATATTGTATTCTACACATCGTCGATCCCACAGTGTCTGAAGACAAAACACTTCAATACGTGCGTTCCACCCGTCGTGACGTACGGAGCCCAAACGTGGACACTGACGGTACGGCTGGTCCACAAGTTCAAGGTCGCTCAGCGAGCTATGGAAAGGGCTATGCTCGGCGTCTCTTTGCGGGCCGAATCAGGTCGGGTTGAGTCAGAAATGAGGTTATCCGGTAGAGAACCAAAGTGATCGACATAGCCCACCGTGTTAGCAAGTTGAAGTGGCAGTGGGCTGGCCGTATTAGCCGTAAACCCGACAACTATTGGGGTAAACGAGTTCTTGAGTGGAGACCGCGTCTCGGCAAGCGTAGTGTAAGACGCCCTCAGGCAAGGTGGAGGGACGATTTGCGTAGGATGGCCGGCAGGAGCTGGATGCGAGCAGCCAATGAACGAAAACGGTGGCGTGAAATTGGGGAGACCTATATCCAGCAGTGGACTGCAATAGGCTAATGATGATGGTGGATGTTTTTTCATTATCTACGTTAGGCCACCATAGGAGGCTTAATGACTGTCTATTAACTGATTCTATTAATTTAAGCGTTTGCCATGGATGATTTTGTGGTTCTTGAATAAGATATTTTTAGAGGAAAACGGAGATGTAAGCTAAAAAATTGGCATTTGAAGGTCATTGGGCGATTTTGACCCGCTTTATGATTTTTAGCGTACAGAGACCAAACTAGCTTTAAAATAAATAATTAAATCTCACTTTTCTAAATATGTAATTTTTCCGTATGTATCAACCGGGAAAAAAAAGTTATTCGACTTTTTGTATCCGAATTTAATTTAAAGTCTTTTTAATGTTTTTACTTTCAGCATTGTATAATTGCGTAAACGGTTGTGACCTACTGGTCGTAGTGGGTAGCAGATGTTGGTCCTTCAATCTGGAAGATTCTGGGTTCAAACCCCAGCTCGAACCAATGAGTCTTTCGGAACTTATGTACGAAATGTCATTTGATATTCAGAACTAGCTTTTCGGCGAAGGAAAACATCGTGGGAAAACCGGTCTCTAATCTCAATACGGCTTAGTTTCTTTCTCTGGGTTGGAAGGCCAACTGGCAGTAATTTCCACAAAAAATAGCGCTATGTTAAATCTTAATATTAGGTTGCCAAGTGGACCCCAGGCTCGCTAGAACTGTGGCTGGTGCCGAAATAACGCTAACTGGGTTATGACTGTCAGCATTGTGCAAAAGTGTAGTTCATGTACACTAAAACACTATAATAAGTAGTATTAGGTTTATACAATAGTTTTTATTGTTTCCTCAATTCTCCCATGCCTTGCAAGAATGCGACTCATACCACTCAGTAGCACTTACATTTACCTACATACCTAGCCCTATTTCGTCTGTGGACGCAGTGGGTCATATGCCCGAACAAAATGCCCAATGACCTTTGCTGTCGCTTTGCACGGCTTAGAAATAGATAACTGCAGCTTTGCCTGGTTGGCAAACAAGGTTTTTTTGTCCCCGGTTTCCTCCTCCAAAAATAGACCAATTTGTAACAAATTTTTTTCATAAGCATTTTAAGAAATATACTTCTCATGTCGGTATGTTTCCTCTTTTTGGACAGTATACGAAATATTTTTTATCAGAACATTAAAACGCATTCAATGGAAAAAAAATATTTTTTCGTGTGTACACCGATGTATGATTAAGCAGTGTGGGCGATGATGGTACTATAAAGAGGTTGTAAAGCTGGGTATCTGTAGTATTTGAAATCTGGAGTACCTGTTGGGAATTCGTAGTATAAGGAATCTGTAGTGTTGGGTATTTGTAGCATACGGAATCCGTATTATTGGGACTGACATTATCTGTAGTATTACCTCTTATCTGTAGTATTAGGAATCTGTACAATTGGGTATTGGGAATCTGTAGATGTGTAGACAAAATGTCACGACTCGACCCATTGCGAGTTAATAAAATAATTTTCGAACACGATAATTATAACAATTGTCACATAAAATGCAATCTTACAATTTTTTATGTGTTTATTTTTAAAATAATAAACTTGTCCTAGACTATATCTAGGTGTTTAATACCTTCTCATAAGGATGAGAATCGAATTATTGCCCTATACGTTCACGTATAAGGATATATGAACGTATAGGGCAATAACCCGACCTTGACGCCGGCGTGGCGCCGCCACGCCGGCAAAATTTTGCGGCGCGCCGCCGCCGGCGATTTCTGTGGCGGCGCACACCTCTACTCCAGACATAAGTAAAAAAGTGTAGTCATAGTCAGCGGCCCTACCGCAAACTCGAAAATCCGCAAATTTCGATTATTTTTTTCTTTCACTCTAATATCGCCTTGTTAGAAGTGACAAAGACAAATCGTCGTTTGCGGTTTTCGGAGTTCGTGGTAGTTGGCCAAAACTATGAAGAATCTCTCAGAAAGCGAATAATTTCAACAGTATTACGAGCAAACGTCTGTAGCACACGAAATTACTGGGAAAATTGCACTTGTAGTTGCGGTTAGAGGCCTCAAGACGTACGTCAGTTTTTGTTACAAGTCTACCACACCTACACTTGTTATTTACAATATTTTTATAAAACACTTGTTCGATTACGAGTTTAAAACTCCTGTATTTTTGTCTATGGCTGAGCTACAGGCACTTGTACCTGTAACTTGTAAAATTGTAACATAGTACTTTTATAAAACGCAAATTGTGAAAAATGGGGCAAGTGTTGCCAGTAAACACTTGTAAAATTGTAACTTGTAACTTTATAAAACGAGACCCAGAGATGTGCGAGGATGTGTTTCCATACAAATGACACCTCGCTCGAGTCATATTAATAGGTGTCATCTGTATCGAAACACATTCTCGCACATCTCTGGTGGAAACACAGCCTTTTGTCGATAAGGCTCGATAAGGAACGTGTCGACGTTAAACCAATTTTCGACACCCTGTCTACTGACAAGTTTATTGCCATTAAGATTGCAAATGGCGATTGCCGGGACTTTGTTGCGGGTAATGACGTTTTTACGAAAGTACCCAAGTAACAAAATGTGGTTTTGTATTGGTTCCGGAGCCAAGTCTATAACAGGCTAGTAAAAGTTTACAACGATGGAAAAGGGACCATTTTATACGCGTACTTTTGCTAATAATGACACCTCGCTCGAGTCATATTAATAGGTGTCATTATTTGTATGGAAACACATCCTCGCACATCTCTGGTGGAAACACAGCCTTATGTCGATAAGGCTCGATAAAGAACGTGTCGACGTTAAACCAATTTTCGACACCCTGTCTACTGCCAAGTTTATTGCCATTAAGATTGCAAATGGCGATTGTCGGGACTTTGTCACTGGTAATGGCGCTTCTACGAAAGTACCGTAAAACCTCCCAACTATGGTCAAAAACTGCAACTATCTATGGTCCCACAATGTCGTAACAGATGTGCTTACCATAGAAAAAAATAACTGCGAAAGACTCTGGTTGTCACGGGATTCACACCCGCTTCCTCTGGATTGCCGGTCCAACGTGCTTCCAATTACACCAGACGACCTTCATTGGATGTAGAGTGATGTAGAGTTGACAGTTTTCCAAAGCTTATTCACCAGAAAGGCCAGCCAAGAAACAATGTTACATTATATGCAAGAATAGAAAAACCAGAACCAAAAAAGGCTGGTCTATATTTCGCTCAGCGAATAAGCATTGCCATACAACGTGGTAATGCGGCTAGCCTTCTGGGCACACTGCCCATTGGCAGCGATTTGGGAGAGACTTTATTTGTAGGTTCCTTTAATCTACATATGCTTTTTTGTATTATTGATTATTTTCAATACTGTTAACTTAATTATGTGTGATTTAATGCATGCTCTTGCTCAATAAAATAAGTTCAGAATAGTTGCAGACATTTGCCTCTCACTTACCAATAAGTAGTTGCGTTTCAAAACTTGCGGCAATAACTTGCAAAGGTAAAATCAGTAAACAGCAAGCGAATAATGTCACCGCAATCGCAACCTGTAGAGGATTATTTTTTTTAAACGTTATTTAAGTGTCTTTAAATATGAATTTAGCAATTTACCTTTATGTCAGGAAATTTCAAATATTTCAATTCGTTTTCGACGATATTGAAAAGAGCTATTGGTTACCTGAAATTGCTTTTTAATACTGAATTATATCGGCTTACAGTCACAATAAATTGTAAATGGAATAATGTTTTATAACACTGACTTTGCCTACTTCGGGTCTAATCCGAGCACGAACTTCGAAATTCATTTTCAGCCATCCTTGTCACTCCCACGAAGACGCCATAGGAATGACAGACACAGAGTGCTCGATTTTCAAAGTTTGTGGTAGACCCCAAGAAGCCCCGTTCTTGGAACTTGCGATTCATATTATGAATGAATATTTGATACCTATATACTTATTTAGGTAATCAATCGCTTTTCGGTGAAAGATATACTTAGTGAGAAAACCGGATCTATTACGAACAAAGATTAACTATAAGTATTACTTTTTTATTATTTTTTTCGTTATGAACAATTAACCTGCGATTTTTAGGACCCGGTAGCGCTTATGAAAAATCTGAAAAAACGTAGCTAAGACACAATAAAATTTACTATCACCGACATAACAATATATCCGCAACTAGGCAAGGCTAGTCCTATGTTTTTAAACATGTAGTTTGAAGATTATTTCGCCTAATTAGTAGAAAACCGGGTAAGGAGTGGCCGAGTTGCTGCGGCATTAGACATCAGTTTCGAAAGTGTGACATATATTATGTGGGTTCGTTTCGGTTCGAACTAAGTCTCCTTTTTTTGGTATATGACATCTAAATTATATAATTCGAGGGTTGCCGTGAAACCCAATAGGTCGATATAATTAGGTATTCATTGAAATGACAACCTCACGTGTGTCACCAGTAGCCTATACCACAAAACTTTACAAGCCTACAATTCTACAAAATTGTATAAATTCCCATACAAAAAGTTGTCAATTTTGTAGAATTGTACGCTTGTAAAGTTTTGTGGTATAGGGGCCAGGCAACCCTTTATAATTGAAGATTATTTTCAGTATTCATCCCAAACTCAAAGAGATTTAGGTTTTAATTATAAGCTAATCTAGACTTCTATTTTCGAGCAACATCGAAAGAGTGCCGACGATTACCTAATACTTTTAAACGGCAACACAAATAACCTACTGTTTATTTAATTTCTTTAGCGGCGGTATTTTTAGGTTTCTTTACCTACTAATTATTCTTAAATCCAGCGTCCAGACGTTTAGCTAGACTAAAAATTATATTATAAGCTTAAAGATAATCAATTGAGTGGGTAAGGGGAAATTATAAACTAAGTAACAGGTAACTTATCGGTCTGGGAGCTAAAAAGGTGATATGAAAGGTGAAACGATTAAAAAACGGATGAATTTTAGGAAGTAGTTTACCGTTTTAAGTAAGTTTTCCCCATGAATAACTTCTACAAAACAATTTTCATCTATGGCAATGCTGTCTGATTAATAAGTACTAAATAAAAAAAGTAAATCTACTTTTTACGCGTTTTTCCCCTATTCACTAATATATCTCGGACCTACTAATATAACAATTTAAACATTTTTAATAAATCTTAATGGAAAAAACTTAAAAAAAATAGTTACCTTTTAGTTTCTGTTCGCTCTACATCTTAGGATTCCAAAGTCCGAAGTAGAGTTTTAGCTACTGGTCCAATTTAAAATTTATACCTATAAATATCTATACAAATAAATTAAATTCTTCACAAAATGTATTTAAATTTTATACAAATATCCCACTACTTTGTGTTGTGTAACCTGGGTATCAAGTAGCATTTTTATAGGTAAGGCTCCCGGTATACTTTTTCTACGAATTCTTACGAATCTTCGTGATACTATATTGGAGTAAGTAAAAATAATCCTAGTAGCATTTTAGCATAAAACGGATGATACTTCCAATTCTAACTGAATAAGTAATAATAGATTACATGCCAAGGCGGTTTAAATGGGAAATGTCTCGGATGACGTGAAATTGTAGGCGAAGCCGAGGCCGACAAACATGTGATTCGAGGCTTTCCCATTTAACGGTCGAGGTGTGAATGTGTATTTTTTTTCTGCTCAACGGAGCCGGAAGGCGGCAACTTAGTTTAGCGCAGCGGCCTGCAAAGTGCTGTTTGCCGGCCGGAGGGCAGAAAAGTATTTATTTGATCTTAGTTTTTTAATAATGGACCTCAACCTAAAAGCTATTTGGCGATTTTTGATTGAAGTGAAAAGGTGACTTTTGTTCCCTTTTTTATAATCAAAATTCCTCAAAATCGACTTCCTCGCACAACGCATCAGTATTGCGATACAGCGTGGAAATGCCGCCAGCATCCTCGGTACAATGCCACAAGGGCCAATCTTAGATATAGGTTAGGTTAAGTAGATTAGTTAGATTTAATCTATGTACATAAATTGTAGTTTTGAAAATAAATATATAAAAAAAAATCAAAATCATATTGAAATAAAACTATGGAAACGGATAAACTCGCGTATATTAACTAATTTTAACTTCATTCCGACGTTTTCAGGTGCAGTCATCCGCAGACCACGAACCCTGTAAAGTGTTCGAAACGTCGGAATGAAGTTAAAATTAGTTAATACGAGTATACGTAAGTTTATCCGTTTTCATAGTTTTATTTCATGAGTAATCCTCGCGGTAACCGAAGAAAAAAAAATCAAAATTATATTATTTATTGGAACCGGAACCAAAACGTAAGTTGAAATTGAAAAGTTATCTTTAGAATAAAAAAAATTGTAACGATAACTGTTTTAACAATTATCACTTTTCGCTTATCGTATGCGTTTGCAGAATGACATCTCGAATGACTTGTTAGAAAGTGGCTCGGACAGCAACAATGGCGCGGAGGCATTTCACTCAAAAGGGATAGCTATGAATTATCAGTATCATCGTCGTTCGTTAGCTCTTAGCATGCGAGCAAGTACAAACCAAACGGATAGCGGCTGCGCCCCATATTAGTTATGTTAGGAGCCATTTTGTGTTTGAGTTTTGAAAAGTGGTCATCCTTGGTAAGGTGTATTTGTGTTCTAGTAAGTATACATGTTGTTGGCGAATTATGCACGCTTTATTTTTTTGACCAAACTATACCTATTTGGGAACACATTGTTGGTGAAACATTTAACAAAGAATACGCATCACATATTTCGTAGGATTTTTTTTGTTTTCAAAATGGCGCCATAAGCCACAGTGGCGCGGATGGCAAAGGTCCACAGTGGTGCATATAACCCATTGTGGATTAAAGCTGTTTTATGATAGTAAATTTGTTCTTAGGTTCGTGGTTTGGTTTGTTAAAAACACGTGTTTTTTTACGGACATTAGAATGCCTCGGAAACCTAAGCCACGGAATATTGGTACCCATACCTAAGAAATTATGAAAGAAGCACTGAGATAAGTTTGCAAATAGAGTAAAGAAAAAAATGTTTTATTATTACATTTATGTACCTATACGTGATTGTTACTTTACAAAAACCAAGAAGAAATGTTTAAATTAAATGATTTTCATATTTCAACTTAACAAGATAATTATTATAGTAAGAATACTTTTACAGACAGGTTTTGTTTTCTGCTGATTTTTTATTTGAAGTTGGTATTTGTTATCGTCTTTC
>JALPQI010001200.1:0-139077 GCA_025490895.1 Thaumatotibia leucotreta | reverse complement strand
ATGTTCGTTGATATTTATACCCACGATCACTTTCCGTGCACAATTACACTAGTATGTACTTTTGATAACTCTTGTTTTTTATACTTTAAAATACACTTTAACTATTTTAAAATAATTAAATATACAGAGCCAGTGCTATACGTTGAAGTGACAGCTGTCAATCCAGGCGAGGCTGTCAATCCAATGAAGGCGGTTTCATTTTTATTTTTAAAATATTTAATACACTCTTTATACGTTACTGTGTACCTATTTATTAGTTACGATTATTTACATTTAAAGCGTATATTTTTTTTAATTTATGTTCAAAGTTCTTTAATAAAAATTTATGAATTATATTTCAGTGATCGGAGCCCAATGATATTACCAGTGGTCGGATATCCCGGTGCAACACAAGGGGATACCAAGTAGAAAAGTTAATATGGATATGACCTAAATTCCCGGGTTTAGTTTGAAAAAAAAATATAGATCTGATAGGTATACTTAAAAAGGCAGCTCAAATTGCGAACATTAACGAAATCTTTGGGCGTTTTCACAAACCGTTGTTCAACAAAACACTTTTTTTCAATTCGGACAAGTTTGAGCTTGTTCGACTCAGGATCACGAGCTCTTTTAATTCTGATAGGTGAAAAAAACTGTCCCACAATTTTCTTACATTTTTAATTTCTTCTAGTACGCTATCGCCATACAAAGTCTATAAAAACGATAGCATAATGGAAAAAAAAAACATTTTTGGTCACTTTTTTTTCTCCTAGTAGGATTGAAAGAGCTCGTGATCCTAAGGCGAACAAACCCAAACTTGTCCGAATTAAAAAAAAAATTCTTGAACAACGGTTTGTGAAAACGCCCCTTTACAAAAGTATTGAATATGGCTACACAGATTAAATTAGAAGCAGTTATGGCACGAAATCCAGATTTGGATGACATTAGAGAATACGTAGACCAAATTTCAAATAATACCGCACCTGATAAAGTGTCTCTTTACAAATTTGCTCCACTGACATCCCTAGAAGTGGAAAGGACTTTTTCGGCATACAAATGGATTTTAGATGTGAAAAGAAATCAATTGAAAATAGAGAATCTAGAGAAAATAATTATATGCTATTTTAACTTTATAGAACCTAGTAAGCCATAATTCTTTCATAAAATACATATATTTACTCTAATGTGTCTGCATAGGTGTGTCAAGTCTTCATGCTTAAAAATGTTTGATTTTATGTTACATACACGAGGATGTTTAATCCGTAACCAGGTATATTTTTTCTAACTTAGTAATTGATGACCTCAGGAAGACCATGTACCATTCAGTGGTTATTGGATAAAATTTTTCTTTAACTTTAAATTAATAAAATTTTGAGGTATCTGCGGGAGACCTCACCAAAAATGTTTAATTTAGGCTGGGTATGGATATTGTTTTAATCCTGATCAGTGATCACGGATTAAAATAATCGTGTATTATATGATATTTCTGTTTTTTTTACGTTCGCAATTTCTAGAAGTGGAACCTATTGTGCCTTAGTAAAAAGCTTCTATTTTTAAAGCTAAACTCTTTTATTTAAGAATATTCATACCAAAAGGCTATTTGGTACTAACTAAAATTTATAACCTATCTTTTAAAATAATTGTCGAAATCGCATAATAATAAACGCTTGTATGTACATGCACTTATTTTGCGTTACATAATATTACTAAACTTTACTGGATGTAATTTTGTGGAATCCCGTGGTATATCCATATTAGTCTAATGTTTGAGGTCATTCACCCCTTGTTGCACCGGGATATCCGACCACTGGATATTACAAAGCAAGAAGTCGTTGAACTAAACCCATAGTTTCCAGACGGAGAATGTGGATCCGGAAAAGATGAAGTACCTACCTAAATTGGGTCAAACTCCGAAAAATAAATATTTCGGGTCTTTGAATTGCCACTATTGCCAGCAGGTATTCCGATGAAAGCTTGTACAAATCATTTAAATGTATGATGAAAATATCACGGTTTCGTTTTCGTACCCGATACCCGCCTCCATAATCCGTCCTCCAGGTCCCAATTAATATACCTATGACCTAAAAGTAGCTGATAAATCGGATATTCTGCATATAACAACTTAATTATTAAGGTCAAGTATGGTCAAGAAAAGTAACACCTTATGTTACATACATCGCGTCTGATAGTATTATGTAATAGTATAGTAAAAATCATAATATGAATATTTACGTAGGTTGCCCTGAAAGTTTCGGGAATCGGAAAAAATACGCATTTTAATGAAATAAAAGTACTTTTATAGTTTTTCAAAGTATTCTCCTTTGTGTTTAATACACTTTTTCATTCTCTGAAACCAGTTTTTAAAACAGTTATTGAAGTCTGAAGTGGGGGTTGACAAAATGGCCATTTTATAAGCGTCGACTGCTTCTTCCGCGGTCTGAAAACGCTGACCACGCAACCGATTCTTTATTTTCGGGAAAGTAAAAAAATCGTTGGGACTTAGGTCGGGGCTGTACGGAGGATGGTCCAGTAATTCGACGTTTCCGCCCTTCAGATAGTCGTCTGTTTTCTGAGCGGTGTGAGGGCTGGCATTATCATGGTGTAGTATAATACGGCGGTTAGGGTTAGTTTTTCGCAGTTCAGCAAAAACAATCGGTAAACAAACGCCTATATACCAATCGGCATTGACAGTTCTTCGATCTTCAAGAGCGATAGTCGCCACGTGACCCGATTTGGAGACAAACGTGGCTACCATTTTTTTGATCGTGCTGCGAGAACGAACAACTTTTGTCGGCTTCGGTTCGTCTTCGTAAACCCAAACTCGAGATTGGTTTTTCGATTCAGGCTCATATGCGTAAATCCATGATTCGTCACCTGACACAATACTAAAAACGGCATTTGAGCTTCCTCCGTTAAATCTTTTTAAAGTTTTGCGGCACCAATTGACACGTACCGTTTTCTGGTCGTCAGATAACAAGTGAGGAATCCACCGGGAAAATAACTTCCGCACGCCCAACTCTTGTTGTAAAATAACTTGTACCTGACTCATTCCAATGCCTAAAGTCTCCTGAATCTCCCGATATGTAACATGCCTATCTTCCTTTATCAGTTGGCGAACAACATCGATGTTTTGATCGGTAACGGCCGTTTTCGGTCGACCCTCACGTACGTCATCCGCAAGAGACACACGGCCACGTTGGAATTCCGAATACCACCTGTATATGGTCGTCTTTGAAGGTGCTTCACTACTAAAAGCAATAGTTAATCGGTCTCCACATTGTTGTTGTGTTAATCCACTTTTAAAGTCATAATAAATCATTGCTCTAAAACTTTCGCGGGACAGCTCCATTTTCACCAGCGACTCAACGACTTTAAAAAACAATTGAAAATCGGACATTGTTTTTTTTTTTCTAAGTGGCCAGTGTTTTCGAATAATGAGACTATGCTTGTAAGGAAGAGGTATAACACATGTCAAATATACGTTCCTAAGTATTAAATTCCCGAAATTTTCAGGGCATCCTACGTATTTGATCTGCAGGTTATTTATACTGTGAGCTGTCAATAAAGCATAGTATTTATCAATTATTAGTCCGTGCGGTGACGGAGTAAGAATACTTAAATCACCGCCCCTCTCATCCCCGTGGGTGTCGTAAGAGTCGACTAAGGGAATTACTGACAATCCAGCCTCTCAGCCGAAGCAAAAAGTCAGCTTCAGAGAAGGCAAACTCGAAATAAACCCGGCTCGGTGCCAGCCGTCATGCACCTGCAACCGAACCGACTCCGCACGTACTGACTCGTCATTCCTGTGGGCCCCGTCGGCGAGGTCGAGAGAGTGGGGTGGGTTTTGGGCATGCCTGCATTATCTTACATGCGTCCCAGGCGATGCAGCGTCCGTGGAGAGGTCACTTCACCCATTTCAGCTTGCTGAGTGGAAAACAACACGGAGAGTGGCAGTTACCGGTTCTAAGTCCAAGCAGATAGACGTTAGCGCGGACGCCAGGGGTCACTCTCGACAGTGGGAGAGTCCATCGTAGGCTCACTGACAAGTTACCGCCCGCTTCAAGCCGGGCAGCCCCCGGTCAGTTAGGTACCTGTCCGTCTCGGTACTGACTTGTTTCTATTGGGTGATAGAAGCACTAGCAATGCTAGACAGTCGGCGCCGTTAACGATTTCACCTGCGACTAAAAATACAAAGAAAAATAAAAACATTCAACACCGCGAATCCATGCGCATTGGGACATGGAATGTCCGTACGATGAGGACAGGCTTCCCTGACGCCGACGGAAGCCCTGACAGCGAGCAAACTCTTCGTAAGACCGCAGTAATTGATGCAGAATTAACAAGGCTGAATGTTTCTATAGCTGCTTTACAAGAAACCAGAGTACCCGACGAAGGATCCCTGCGTGAGTCAAATTACACATTTTACTGGAAAGGTAAAGCAGCAACAGAGCCACGACAACATGGAGTAGGGTTTGCAATTAGAAACAACTTGCTACTTGCCGCAGAGACTCCAAAGGGAGTGTCGGAGCGTATTATGACTTGCCGCATAAACTCAGCCTGTGGGTTTATTACCCTGATCGCCGCTTATGCTCCTACACTGATGTCATCCCAGGAATCTAAGGACCAGTTCTACGATCTGCTAACCGAAACTGTGCACCAAGTTCGCAAAGGAGACCGTCTTTTAATCCTTGGTGATTTTAATGCTCGAGTGGGACAGTCACGATCCGCTTGGCCTGAGTGTTTAGGTAATCACGGCATAGGGAATATCAACGAGAACGGACAGAGGCTCCTAGAATTCTGTTCTCAGAACTTACTTTGCGTGACAAACACCTTCTTCAAGGGTAAACTTATAAGGAAAGTTTCATGGAAGCATCCTCGGTCTGGCCATTGGCACCAGCTGGACGTCATACTTACGAGGAAAAAGGATCTACGCGACATACTTCATACACGTACTTTCCATAGTGCGGATTGCGACACAGACCACTCGCTCGTAATTACTACTGCTGCCTTCATCGCCAAAAGGATTCACTCAGCTTACACCGTCGGCCGCAAAAAGTTAAAACTTCCAACTGCAAAAAGTACTGAGATGATCGAATCCTTTAGTGAACTTATCCGCAGTCAAACAGCGGACTGGGACTCGAGCATGGGCGCTAGCGAAGAATGGCACAAACTGAAATGTCTCCTTACGGACACGGCGGCAGAGGCATTTGGTTATTCAAATCCGTCAAGGACGGACTGGTTCCAGCAGAACGCAGATCATCTACAGCCATTCTTGGACGCCAAAAGGGAGGCTGCATTACTTCACCGCCTTAATCCTAGCAATAAAACACGCGAAAACCTAGCCAAGGCCAAAGGTGACCTTCAACGTAATACACGCTACTGCGCGAACTCGTACTTTCTGGAATTGTGCAAAAGCATTCAAGACTGCGCTGCTGCAGGAAATTTCGCGGGCGTGTATGCAGGAATAAAGAAAGCTCTTGGCCCACTTCCATCTAAGACAGCTCTTCTCAAGGAAGCAGACGGCACTATCATAACAGATTCAGATCGCCAACTCCATCGGTGGGTAGAACATTATACCCAGCTTTATTCCCATCCTCTAGAATTGCACCCTGACATTGTTGAGTCACTGCCTAAACTGCCTGTTATGCCTGAATTGGATAGTATTCCCACAATTGAAGACTTTCATACCGCTGTTAGGCAGCTTAAAGTGGGAAAGAGTCCAGGTAATGATGGTATTTTTGCTGAGGTCGTTAAACTGCAATGTGTGGCACCATTGATTTGCAATTTCTTTATAAAGTGTTGGATCGAAGAATTCATTCCTCAGGATATGCGCGATGCGAACATCATTACACTCTACAAGGGGAAGGGAGACCGTGGCAGCTGTGACTCGTACCGTGGTATCTCCTTATTGAGTATCGCCGGAAAACTTCTTGGTCGAATCATCTTATGTAGGCTACAGACACTGGCAGATCGCGTGTATCCTGAGTCGCAGTGCGGGTTCCGTGCACAGCGCTCCACGACGGACATGATTTTTACCTTGCGTCAATTACAAGAGATATCTAGAGAGCAAAAAACGCCTTTGCTGGTGGCATTTGTGGACTTAAACAAAGCCTTCGACACAGTGAGCAGAGGTGGATTGTACAGGATTTTGCAGAGTATTGGTTGTCCCCCAAAGTTACTAAGGCTAATTGAACTCTTCCACCAAGACATGAAGGGTTCGGTTATTTTTAATGGCAGTGCATCAGCTCCATTTGACATGCGCAGAGGAGTCCGGCAGGGTTGCGTGTTGGCGCCGACTTTATTCGGAATTTTCTTTTCCGTGCTTTTAAAGGTTGCTTTTGGTGATACCACTCAAGGCGTACACCTTCACACTCGAGCTGATGGCAAACTGTTCAACATCGCACTCCTAAAGTCTAAAAGGTATAGAGAAGACTTTTATGTGGACAGTTTGCTGTTCGCTGATGACGCCGCTTTTGTTTCATCATCATCAGAGGAGCTTCAGAGAATGGTTGACAAGTTCGACGCCACGTGCAAGCAATTCTGCATGTCCATAAATGCTAGGAAGACGGTCGTTATGGGGCAAGGCGTGCAGGAATCCCCAATAGTATTGTTGAACGATGCGCCGTTGGAAGTTGTAGATAGGTTCTGCTACCTTGGGTCCACCGTATCACAGAACTTGTCGCTTGATATGGAAATAAACATTCGCATCGGCAAAGCATCCACGATGTTCGGGAGGCTCAGTACAAGGGTATGGAATAATAAACACCTGACTTTAAATACAAAGACGATCGTATATCAGACATGCATCTTGTCCATACTCTTGTACGGTGCTGAGACTTGGACATCGTATGCTAAGCAGGAACGGAAATTAAATAACTTCCATATGCGCTGTCTTAGGCGCATTTTAGGCATCACTTGGAAGGATCGAGTTACAAACGAGAAGGTGCTTAGCATCGCACGCATGCCGAGTATCACAGCCGTATTGAAACAAAGGCGGTTGCGGTGGCTGGGCCACGTGCAAAGGATGGAGCATTCTCGTTTGCCGCGTGTAACTCTCCTGAGTGAAATTGCCTACGCCAAGCGTCCGGTTGGCCGACCAATGTTACGCTTCAAAGACAGTGCTAAACGCGATATGGTGTCTTTCGGAATTGATCCATGTACGTGGGAAAAAGCATCCGAAGACCGAGATCATTGGAGAGGGGTTCTAGGTGAAGGCGTGGTGTCCCATGATAACGCTTGGTTCGATCTGCTCTCGTTCAAACGGGAACTAAGACACCAGCGCGCAGTCTTACCTCCCGGATCACCAAGTGCGACATTTACGTGCATTTTATGCGGTCGTGGCTGTCGCTCCCGTATTGGCCTAACTAGCCACACACGTAAGTGCCGAACCTCTTTGGACGCTGCTTGAAGCATCTTTTATAGATGTCAGAGGCCAATGATGATGATGATGGGGGCACGGCAGTGCCCCCGCCAAGTCGAACAAAAAAAAGGCACGGCCGTACCATCCTTTTCTCGAAGCCGTTCAGGCCATTTTCAACCGTCTGTAATTTCGCGCTGGTTACAGCTAGAAGTCTGAATTTTCTGCGACGTGTAGGTCATAACATGAGTTACATAATAATTTTGTTTGATTTCAATTATAACTTTCAGTTTAAAAATTACCGCATGTCAAAGTTCCTTAGTTTTGTCACTCACTGACTCACCGATCATCAATAATCTAAGGTATTTCTAGATTGCCTAGGAGCTCAAAATTTTAAACATAAGTAGTTTATAGCCTAACTATTACATAAAAAATCTGAAAATTGGAAATTTCGGCCAGATTTTAAAGTTATGCAAACTAATCAAATAAGTTTGTAATCCCATACAAATACATGCTAATACAAAATTAATTATGCGGTTGTTGCAAATAAGTTTATATGGCGGAATGAAGCGGGTTGGAACAAAGAGTTCTTTGGATTGTGGGTTTTCTGGCCAAATATTTTTATTGGTGCCATACCTGCAAGTTTTAAATTCTGTTATTTTTTTAGCTTTCATGCTAATCCCAATTTTCATAAATCCCAAATTGAGGGATAATAACTGATAACTGAAGGCCCTCCAGCAGCACGGAATCTGGTAGCGGCTCTCCTGACCCAAAATCTATTTCCATTCCACCCTGTCATCATCATCATCATATCTTATTTTATTATTTTATTTTTGTTTATTTGGTACACCAAACAGACATCGTACAATAAGGATTTAACAAGTAAGCATCAAATGGCATATATGCTAGCACGAGATCCAAAGTAAGTGTACACAACATGAGTTACAAATAAGCGCAAAAATAACTAATTTCCATAAGGTTAGTAATACATAGTAGGTATGTGCGTTCACCTCTAACAATATGTGTTCGTACAAATTTAGAAACGTCTGTGTAAGGTATTAGAACAAAACCCCTAACATACTTCTAGAGCCGACCGCACACATCACATTGTGTAACACAGTCAGGTTACTATTAAGACAAAAAGTATCAACATCTGGTAAAAAAAAACATAGTTGAATGAGACTAACGTTAAGCTACTAGAAATCAAAATTACAGGTGATATTCCATTCGACAAGTTTCAAGGGGGAAAGAGGATGTCGGCCAAGCATCTCTTAAACTTGGCAAAGTGCGGATTAAACAGGTCTAAACAAGCGTTGTTATTTTTATTTTTATTATTACTATTATTACTATAGGCTATAAGGTCATTGTACTGGCGGCACATTCTAGTAATAGGATTAAAGAAGGAAGTATTATTTCTATAAACTCTAAGTGCGAAAAGCCTTGAGGCACGGCCCCTAAACCTAGGAGTGTTGAAAGTTATGGCAGATAAAAGGGCTGCAGAATCCAATCTAGAGTGTATAATTTTGTATAGGTATAAAAAGTCATACATTTTTCGCCTAGCTTCCAAGGTAGTGATATTAAATTTAATTAACCGATTAGTATACGACTTATATGCACGACCAAGATTAAATTTAAACGCAAGAACCCTTAAGAATAGCTTCTGCACGGCCTCTATGGTCGATATGTGTACGGAATAATGTGGCGACCAAACCGGGGATCCATACTCAAGAACACTTCTCACCAGGCTAAGGAACAACGTGATAAAACTATTAGGGTTTTTAAAGGTTTTAGTATTCCTGAAGATGAATCCCAACAACTGCCTGCCCCTACTCACGATGTAATCGTAGTGTGGCCTAAAGCTGAGCTGATCGTCAAATAAAATGCCAAGATTCTTCACGACAGCTTTTCTATCAAGACTCTGACCGGATAGTTCATAGTTATAGAGGAGTTTACTCTTCTTATTTAAAAATGAAATAACGTGGCATTTATCGATATTTAGATACATATGATTGCGAAGGCACCATTCAGATACTTGTATAAGATCATTCTGCAACAGTAAACAATCACTAGATGAGTTGATGGAGTTGAAGATTTTGAGATCGTCAGCATAGAGCAAGCTGGGACAAGACAGGTGATCCACAAGATCGTTTATAAAGAGCACAAATAACAACGGGCCAAGATGGGATCCCTGAGGGACACCCGAGGTAATGGGAAGTTCAGGAGAAGAGAAACCCTTGACCGCCACAAGCTGACTCCTATTTTGAAGGTAAGAGTGGACCCATCGAAGAAGACTGCCGTGGATGCCATAATACGCCTCGATTTTGTTACAGAGAATGTAATGGTCCACCTTGTCGAACGCCTTTGAGAAGTCAGTGTATACCGCGTCAACTTGACCCCTCGAAGAGAAGACGTTACATAAGAAATGTTTGTATTCAAGAAGATTGGAGATAGTGGACCTGTTACTAACGAAACCGTGTTGTTTATCGGACAAAAATGGTTTGACGTGACTATGCAAGAAAGTATGTACTATAGATTCAAAAAGCTTGGCAATACATGACAGTATACTTATAGGTCTGTAATTTTCACAGGACGATTTGTCGCCAGATTTGTATATTGGAACCACGTGTGCAATTTTCCAAGAAGAAGGGAAAACACCCGTGCGAAGAGATTTGTTAAAAATCAAGTGGAGGGGGACACTAAGTTCCTCTTCACAGTTTCTAAGTAATGACACCGGTATCCCATCTGGACCCACTCCCTTATTGATATCCAAGGAAGCGATTCTCTTCTTTATATCCAGTGGTCGGATATCCCGGTGCAACAAGGGGTGAATGACCTCAAACATTAGACTAATATGGATATACCACGGGATTCCACAAAATTACATCCAGTAAAGTTTAGTAATATTATGTAACGCAAAATAAGTGCATGTACATACAAGCGTTTATTATTATGCGATTTCGACAATTATTTTAAAAGATAGGTTATAAATTTTAGTTAGTACCAAATAGCCTTTTGGTATGAATATTCTTAAATAAAAGAGTTTAGCTTTAAAAATAGAAGCTTTTTACTAAGGCACAATAGGTTCCACTTCTAGAAATTGCGAACGTAAAAAAAACAGAAATATCATATAATACACGATTATTTTAATCCGTGATCACTGATCAGGATTAAAACAATATCCATACCCAGCCTAAATTAAACATTTTTGGTGAGGTCTCCCGCAGATACCTCAAAATTTTATTAATTTAAAGTTAAAGAAAAATTTTATCCAATAACCACTGAATGGTACATGGTCTTCCTGAGGTCATCAATTACTAAGTTAGAAAAAATATACCTGGTTACGGATTAAACATCCTCGTGTATGTAACATAAAATCAAACATTTTTAAGCATGAAGACTTGACACACCTATGCAGACACATTAGAGTAAATATATGTATTTTATGAAAGAATTATGGCTTACTAGGTTCTATAAAGTTAAAATAGCATATAATTATTTTCTCTAGATTCTCTATTTTCAATTGATTTCTTTTCACATCTAAAATCCATTTGTATGCCGAAAAAGTCCTTTCCACTTCTAGGGATGTCAGTGGAGCAAATTTGTAAAGAGACACTTTATCAGGTGCGGTATTATTTGAAATTTGGTCTACGTATTCTCTAATGTCATCCAAATCTGGATTTCGTGCCATAACTGCTTCTAATTTAATCTGTGTAGCCATATTCAATACTTTTGTAAAGGGGCGTTTTCACAAACCGTTGTTCAAGAATTTTTTTTTTAATTCGGACAAGTTTGGGTTTGTTCGCCTTAGGATCACGAGCTCTTTCAATCCTACTAGGAGAAAAAAAAGTGACCAAAAATGTTTTTTTTTCCATTATACTATCGTTTTTATAGACTTTGTATGGCGATAGCGTACTAGAAGAAATTAAAAATGTAAGAAAATTGTGGGACAGTTTTTTTCACCTATCAGAATTAAAAGAGCTCGTGATCCTGAGTCGAACAAGCTCAAACTTGTCCGAATTGAAAAAAAGTGTTTTGTTGAACAACGGTTTGTGAAAACGCCCAAAGATTTCGTTAATGTTCGCAATTTGAGCTGCCTTTTTAAGTATACCTATCAGATCTATATTTTTTTTTCAAACTAAACCCGGGAATTTAGGTCATATCCATATTAACTTTTCTACTTGGTATCCCCTTGTGTTGCACCGGGATATCCGACCACTTTTTATATCTGTACGACTAATTGTAATGTTTGACAGTACTGGTCTGTCCAAAGGGGTGAGATCAGTCGAGTCAGGCGGGCTGTAAGTTTCAAAGACTGAACCAAAATATTCAGAGAAGAGGTTGCAGATACCCTGACCAGATGACGACGAGCACTGCCCATACTTCATGGTTTGAGGTATTGATGATCCTCCTTTTTTTGATTTGATGTACCGCCAAAACGACTTGGTGGCGACCTTAAGGGCATCCTCGACAGATATTAAGAATAATTTATAACATTGAGTAGTGAGACGCTTACATCTAGCACGCAGCAGAGAAAAAGTATCGTAATAAGAATAAGAATAAGAATAAGAAAGTATTTATTGCCACAACTAAAAAAATAACAGCACCACAATGCATTTAATCACACCCGCATGCAGAAAACATTACATTAGTTTATTGGAACTATTGTCAGTAACTACATGGACAAGTGTGAGAAAAATATACATTATATATCCGAGAAATATAAATTGAATGTTTATTTTAACTATAATGTAGTCTCTAGGATTGCCATACAACTTGTAACGTTTATGGTATTTGTTTTTTTCCTTAAGACAGCGCTTCAATGACTCGTTAGATATACCACACAGGGTAATGGGAGTTTGTTTTTAGTTTTTACAAAGGAGTATTCTTCTTAATGATTTGGTTTAATTTATCGTAAAATATTCGAACACAAACATTAACATCAGCTGAGCGTAACAAGGACGACCAGTCCATCGAGCCCAGCTCAGCTCTGACCCCACCAAAGTCACACTTATTAAAATTAAGACGCTCAACATTACAGGAATCCAAGACCTTTACCTGCACCGAGAATGGGACGTCAATCATAATGGAGGGATGATGCACGTCCAGTTTACTCAATGGTTCCACACTGTAAACTCCAACTGAATCAACGTTGGACAAAACTAGGTCTAAAAAGCGATTGTTTTCATTAGGTATGTTATTATACTGTAGAAGAGAGCACAAGGATATAGTTTCAAAGAGTAATCTAGATTTTGAGTCCAACGGATCATGAGGAACAAAATGATTAGAGGAGACCGGTCGGGTCCATGTGATGTTTGGTGAATTAAAATCTCCTATTAAAATAAATCTATCGCCAACCTTAGCATTCAGAAATATGTTTTGAATATTATAATAAAAGTGTTGCAGATCTGTAATAGGTAAGTCAGGTGGTAAATAGCAAACGCACACATGTAAGAATATTCCGTTAGGCTCAGTTGGTAAAATACTTAGCCAGACATCCTCCACCCTACTCTCCCACGAAACCTGCCGTATCACGTTATGATGCCTTTGAGCAGCTATCAGCACACCTCCGCCATCCTTTTTATTTATGCAACTACTGTCACGGTCTCTTCTAAATAGGTTATAACGCGCATCTAGAACTTCTGCGTCAAAGACGCCATTGTTTAAATTCGTCTCAGAAAGACATATGAAATCATAATTACAGCTCAACGTCGATACATAGAATTCTGACAACTTTGACCGTATTCGGTTAACATTTTGGTAATAGAAATATGACATTATCGAAGTAAAATAACTAATTAAGTAGTCCAGAGTACGTTACGCAGTAGTGATAGCAACCAATCACACTACGCAGATATCAGACCAAACTCACTGAGAGGGAGAGAAAAAATAAATTCCAGTTAATGAAAATTACTATGTGAAATTAAAGACTATTAATATCCAAAAATAGTTGAAACATTTGTAGTGTTTAATCTTTACGTGTATGTATAGTTAAGTAGTAATCAAATAACATAATAACAAATGACAAGTCCAACTGTGCCGGTCTAAAGCAGTTACCCTACCGAGATAGAGCAGTTACCCTACCGAGATAGTGATGAAAGCATTCTTCATTTTTAAAGTAGGTACATACATACTCATAGGTCCAGGCCCCATTCATGAAAGTAAAGGAAAAAAGATAACATGCGAGATTATGTACTACTACACTTTACATTATGTAAACTACCCAGTAATATGCACCAACATACATACACATATATATATTATATATATATATATATATATATATATATATGTACATATATATATGCATACCACATAACAATATGGTCTCCAAATCTGTCACTAATGGAGCCTATGAGAAAAGTAGCAATTGGACAATTTTGACATTTATGCATTTATGTTAAGAGAGCAAGCGCAAAGCCAATAGCTTGGCAACAGTGTCCATCAAATTAAATAAATGTGCAAATTATGAGACCATTCCAGTATTCATTAAGGAAAAACACAAGAAAAATGATACACAAATTCAAACACATTTTGTGCACTTGATACTTATAAATACTTATTAAATGTACGAAGCACCATGTATGTCACGGGTAAAATCCATGAATAATAATTAGACAAGTGTAGTAAACTAAGACTTTATGAGTGGCTATGTGAGATTATGCACTACTACACTTTACATTATGTACACTACCCAGTAATATGCACTAATATACGTACATATATATATATTATATATGCATATCACATAACAGTATGGTCTCCAAATCTGTCACTAATGGAGCCTATGAGAAAAGTAACAATTATGCATTTATGTTAAGAGAGCAAGCCCAAAGCCAATAGCTTAGCAACAGTGTCCATCAAATTAAATAAATGTGTAATTATGAGCCATAAGACGTCCACTGCGCAAATCATCATTATAAACGTAGTTACCGTAAATTTATTTAATATTATAATAAGCTGTATTTTAAAATAACATCTTATTCGGATTTCCACTGTTCAATTTACATTAACGCTTTTATGCGGAAGTCAACAATTAATAATTAAGTACCTACCTAGTAAATTAACATCACAAAATTCACTTATGTCATACCTGGGATAACTCGGGGCATTTATACAAAAGTGATGTAGCAAAATATTTTATCGACTAAAAATATATCGATGTTACTGTGAATGACAACATCAAAATGTTATTCGGCATAAATAAATATTAGGTACTTACTCTTCAATTAAAATAAAAAATAACTTTAAACGGGTAGTTACGCGTTTATTTTAAAATAGTTTTCAAAATATACAATTAATATTAAAATAACAATATTTTAATTGTCATTTTGATTAAAATGGCATCTGAATACTAGATAATTATGACATTGAACCTCTGTACTGTAATCGGGAATGTTCAATGAGCACAGCTTTTATTATAATTATATCGACATCTTTTTAATCGATATCAAATCCCTATAACTTGCCCCCAGTTATCCCAGGTATGCAGTTATGTATTATCAAATGTGACTACGGACAACCTGACCAAACGAATTGGAAATGTATTTGTAGTACAACAAAGTTCAAATTACATTAAATCAAACGCAGGGTCGGGAGTACGCAGTGCTTGTTAAACAAAAAGTAACTTTTAAATGATGCCAGTACAAAATAAATCAGATACCTATATAAACAAGAATATTAAAAACTAAAAAAATTAATAATTGTGGTTTGTAATAAATGTAGGTATGTAATACTCGGCGTTTTAATAATACAGTCGTATTTTAAAATGGCGCGGGTGAGACGCGGGTAGTGCCGCGCAGACGCGCACCGCCAACGCCACCGTGTGACGGTCACAGTCAGTTGCCCGTGCGCCGTAGGTAAAGGCCCATTTAGACGATACAAGATTCTTGAACAAAAATCCGCAATAATTGTATGCAAGTTCTGCCATTCAATAATTGAATCAAAGTGTTTACACATAAGCAATAACCAAAATCTTGAATGAAATTATTGTATACAATTCTTGATAGTAAATTTTTTTGACCGTATCTTGTTTACACCACGGACACTTATTGCACGGCAATATTTGTTTGCAAGTATTGACACGTCTAAACTTTGAGTTGAATCAATTTTGCAAATTGAACCGATTTGCATTGGCAGATTTTCATTCAATATTGAACGTTCGCTGAGGGGGGTAGCACGGTAAGCAAAAATAATTTCAAATTTGGTAGTTCGGAGATAATTAAATTAATAGAAATTTATAGAGGCCACGAATGTCTCTGGGACACAGAAAATAAAAACTATAAAAGCCGTGAGGCTCGTGACGCTGCCCTTGCAGATTTTTCTAAGGGACAACCCAAAGATCCATTGATTAGTTGATCTTTGCCAAACCATGTTGATTTATTATGTAGCATTTTTTCAAGTATTTTAATGTAAATTCTAGTTTAACGTGAGCTGGAATTGCATTACGCATGACTGTGTTTTGTCTTTGAATTGTGGGAGTGATTTTATCGAGCAAGTATGAAAACTGAGCTTTGTTCACACGAAACATGTTTTTGAACTCTACATCATCCTCAGCTCTGAGTTCCATGCACAGAGTATTTGAAGCAACCAGCATGCTTCTTCTGCGTATATCCATTTTCTTGTCAAGCACGATCTTTTTTTGCGACGTTCTTCGATTAGTTTTTCCTGTAGCACAGTTGCTATTACAGCAGCGACAAGGAGCACACCTTCACGCACGGAATCCATTGTGAAAACAAAAGATTGATTCAAATTTCTTGTATTCAATTAACTACCCAGGCTTTGTTTACATGCATACCAGTATTGAATTCAAGTTGCTGCTTGAATACAATAATTGCACGTTATGTTTATACAGTGCAATTTTTTTCTTGCCTCAACTTTCTTGTGTTGAATGTTCAAGAAACTTGTATCGTCTAAATGGGCCTTAATGGATGGCTATTTGGGTGTTTCAGAATTAATTTGCGATTCTCGTGTGCGTACCTACTGAAACGATTATTTGTCTTTTTCAACGTCTGTAAGGATTACGAATTTGTTTAGGGATTTGATTTGCTAGAGATTTGGATATTGTTGTGTAGGTAATTTCAACGTAGGTGTTTCGTATGAACGAAATAATACGTTGGGGTTAAAATAATAAAAAAATCTTTACTTCTTTGTCGTGTTAGCGACTGTTAATTGTGTTCATATACTAATTTAGAAATTGTTTGTGTAGGTAATTTTAGGATTACGAACTTGTTTAGGGATTTGATTTGCTAAAGATTTGGACATTGTTGTGTAGGTAATTTCAACGAAGTAAATGCGTTGAAGTTAAAATAAAGCTACTGTTAATTGTGTTCATACATACACTAATTAAGATATTGTTTGTGTTTGTAAGAAGTAGTACCCGAAAAGAAAAAAAAGAAGAATACCTACAAAAAGAGATGAGATCCCATCAAAAACATTACATGTAAAAAGGTGCAAGTCTCGCAGCATAGCAGTTGTTACACCACAAAAAAGTTATGAGATCAATTGTTTAACCAAGTCAATAATTCTGTAGTTACTACAAGGGGGTATCCATAAAACTCGATTTCTACTAACTTGCCTAACTTGAAACTGCATGTAGAAATACTCATTTTATTATAGGTATCAATAAAGAGTAAGCCAAATTAGCTTGAGATTACCAAGCGAATTAAGTTTGATGATCCACCACTACCTATCTATGGGAACATTTGTCTAGCAGCTTTGTCATAAATTGTTACCTTATAACAATTACTTAATTAACAACATCTTATAGTAACTGTATTAATATAAGATATCTGTATTTTTTAATATAAAGAATGACTTGGCCATCGACCACATCTTACTGAATGTCTTTAGGGCATTGCTAAATTAGGGTTGTTTTAAGCAGTTGATTTTATTACTTACCTATGTACCGAGTGTTTTGAGGTCGTGAAGCAAAATAATGGACATAATACGGAATTAAATCTGAGAGTGAGAGAAAGAGTGTTTTTCAATAAATAGAAAATTTCGTTTGTTATAACAAGGTCACCAGATATCCTATACACCGTTTGACAAAGGCATGGTAGGATGACTATATATACTCTGACAACCAAATTATGTCAGTAGAAAAGAGTGCGAATTCAAAATTAGTATGAAGAATAGTAGGAAGGGCGGACAGGCCAGTAGATTTTTTTTATTTCACGCGGTTTCCTATTGACACCGTTTGGTTTGAGTAAGTATATGCATAAATGATTTAAGTAGTTTTAAGATAATATATTGATCAGAGTCTACCCTACATAATGTTGATAGACTTCAGAGTCACGAAAAATAGTTTTTGATCACGACCCAACCCAAATCATGCCTGTGCGATGGCCAAGTCATTCTTTATATTAAAAAAATACAGATATCTTATATTAATACAGTTACTATAAGATGTTGTTAATTAAGTAATTGTTATAAGGTAACAATTTATGACAAAGCTGCTAGACAAATGTTCCCATGGATAGGTAGTGGTGGATCATCAAACTTAATTCGCTTGGTAATCTCAAGCTAATTTGGCTTACTCTTTATTGATACCTATAATAAAATGAGTATTTCTACATGCAGTTTCAAGTTAGGCAAGTTAGTAGAAATCGAGTTTTATGGATACCCCCTTGTAGTAACTACAGAATTATTGACTTGGTTAAACAATTGATCTCATAACTTTTTTGTGGTGTAACAACTGCTATGCTGCGAGACTTGCACCTTTTTACATGTAATGTTTTTGATGGGATTAATATTGTTGGAATTATAAACTATATGTTAAAATTATTTATTTTAATATTTTTTATGGACAGGTTATTTCGTCAAGTTTATTCAATTTTTTTGATTGCCAAGCAAAAGGTGTGGTAATATTAAAACACATTGTGGTAGCATTGTAATCAAAAAGAAGTTTTATGACTAGTTACGTCGAAAAACTTATTTCGAAAAAAAGATTGATTATCTCTGAAACCATGCCGAATAAGGAAATTTATATAACATTTAAGACTCTAAATATGGTCAGGAATTGAGCATTAAAATGTTTTGGAATGCTCGCGAGCATTCTGTATGTGCCATACCTACTACTTAAACAAATGTGTTTATTTCTATAGTGTCCATCTTCTTGCTTTCTTATCTCATTACACATTGATCCCAGAGGAAGCATATGTATATCTTTTTTGTAGAGAATTTTATGTAGATTACTTATGTACTAGAACGTTTTTTGCTACAAGCCACGATTTACGAGTTATTTACGAAAAATTAAAAATAAGGACCTTAACACCCCTCTCCCCCCGTTTGCTCCACCCCTAACCACCAGTACTCTTAGTACGTGGTTTAAAACACCATTTCCTACAACTACAAGTATACCAAAATAAGCTTACATACGAGCTATTTCCCCCGATAGGCAACTTTTGGTCTTCGTTAGCACGGTGTTTTCACTTAGTGAAAGTAGTGAATTTGATGTACTCATGACGTCATCGAATATGCTTACGTGAATCAATATTAGAGGGCGTTAAAATCAATTTCAAGATCTTGTATTATAAATAATAAATATTTTTGGACATCTTTATTATAGACTTTATATAAATACATAGACGGCCATGACCAGTGGTCGGATATCCCGGTGCAACAAGGGGTGAATGACCTCAAACATTAGACTAATATGGATATACCACGGGATTCCACAAAATTACATCCAGTAAAGTTTAGTAATATTATGTAACGCAAAATAAGTGCATGTACATACAAGCGTTTATTATTATGCGATTTCGACAATTATTTTAAAAGATAGGTTATAAATTTTAGTTAGTACCAAATAGCCTTTTGGTATGAATATTCTTAAATAAAAGAGTTTAGCTTTAAAAATAGAAGCTTTTTACTAAGGCACAATAGGTTCCACTTCTAGAAATTGCGAACGTAAAAAAAACAGAATTATCATATAATACAAGATTATTTTAATCCGTGATCACTGATCAGGATTAAAACAATATCAATACCCAGCCTAAATTAAACATTTTTGGTGAGGTCTCCCGCAGATACCTCAAAATTTTATTAATTTAAAGTTAAAGAAAAATTTTATCCAATAACCACTGAATGGTACATGGTCTTCCTGAGGTCATCAATTACTAAGTTAGAAAAAATATACCTGGTTACGGATTAAACATCCTCGTGTATGTAACATAAAATCAAACATTTTTAAGCATGAAGACTTGACACACCTATGCAGACACATTAGAGTAAATATATGTATTTTATGAAAGAATTATGGCTTACTAGGTTCTATAAAGTTAAAATAGCATATAATTATTTTCTCTAGATTCTCTATTTTCAATTGATTTCTTTTCACATCTAAAATCCATTTGTATGCCGAAAAAGTCCTTTCCACTTCTAGGGATGTCAGTGGAGCAAATTTGTAAAGAGACACTTTATCAGGTGCGGTATTATTTGAAATTTGGTCTACGTATTCTCTAATGTCATCCAAATCTGGATTTCGTGCCATAACTGCTTCTAATTTAATCTGTGTAGCCATATTCAATACTTTTGTAAAGGGGCGTTTTCACAAACCGTTGTTCAAGAATTTTTTTTTTAATTCGGACAAGTTTGGGTTTGTTCGCCTTAGGATCACGAGCTCTTTCAATCCTACTAGGAGAAAAAAAAGTGACCAAAAATGTTTTTTTTTCCATTATGCTATCGTTTTTATAGACTTTGTATGGCGATAGCGTACTAGAAGAAATTAAAAATGTAAGAAAATTGTGGGACAGTTTTTTTCACCTATCAGAATTAAAAGAGCTCGTGATCCTGAGTCGAACAAGCTCAAACTTGTCCGAATTGAAAAAAAGTGTTTTGTTGAACAACGGTTTGTGAAAACGCCCAAAGATTTCGTTAATGTTCGCAATTTGAGCTGCCTTTTTAAGTATACCTATCAGATCTATATTTTTTTTTCAAACTAAACCCGGGAATTTAGGTCATATCCATATTAACTTTTCTACTTGGTATCCCCTTGTGTTGCACCGGGATATCCGACCACTGGCCATGACCAAGGAACAAATATTTGTAATAAATAAATACACAAATAATGCCCTCCCCGGGATTCGAACCCGGAACCTCCAGCTTCGTAGGCCGGGTCACTACCAACTAGGTTACGGAGGCTGACATATTATCTGTACAGCCACTGTTTTCTTTTCCGTTACGCACAGTTAACAAAAGGAAAGAAATTTAAAACATTTTTGTTTCATACATAGAGTTATCTTGCTATCCCTCTCTATCACACTAGTTTTATGTCCAGTTCCTTTTCCGTCCAGGTGGCTCGACTCTGGAACAGTCTTCCCAGGGATGTTAAAACTTCTCCCAGCAAGTATGCATTTAAGAAATCTGTTCGTGCTTTCTTCGCTTGCAGATTAAACAATTAGTATGTACCTAAGTTGAATACGTTTCGTCTTTATATATATATATATATATTATGTTTTTTATTGTATGTATGCAGGTTATATGTATGTACTAGCAGTTACCCGCGGCTTCGCCCGCGTTCTAATATCTATTCATTGCATGTTAATGTTTTCCCGCGATTATCTCGCGTTTGCCTTAACCGATTTAAGTGTGGCGGATGGTGCTTTTACCCACGGTTCGGCCGTGTTCTATCCATTTTTATCACGGTCGTATTAATCTTAAGACCTAAAATCAAGATGGCGAACTTTTCTTGCAATTTTGACTTCAAATTCCATATGAAAAACTTTTCATCTTCTCGGTATCGATTTTTATCAATATTAAATCAAAGTTCTAGAAATTTTAGATGTGATAGCTTCGCACTTTTTGCACCTACCTCAAAATCGTTATGAAAAACCCCCTTAGATCCTAAGATACCAATTTTTATTAAGGTCGGATTCAAACTAAATAAATTCAAGGTGCCGACCATTTTGTGCAAATTTGACCTCAAATTCATTACCTGAAACGTTTTGACATTTCAGATATCGATTATTATCAAAATCCGCTATCATATTATGGTCATCTTTACCATCTGGTAACCAACAAATTTTTTTTATCATTAAAAGACTCACATATCACACTCACATAGGTGATTGTTGTTTTTTGATGATAAACTATCATTTGTCGTTTCCCAGGCCTTACAAAGATGACCATAATTTGCCGAGCTGATTAACATTTGAACTAAATCAATATTGTTACCGTTTCTTGCAAATTTGACTTCTGCTTCGTTATGATGAACAGATCTGTCAGAACTTCAGATTACCACCGATTTTTATGACGGACAATATCGAAACGGAAATTGAATAGGCAGATGCAGATTTGCAAATTGTTAATAAGAACCTCTGGGATCCCGATACATTGATTTACATAATTGGATCAGAAATGACGAAATTTATGGTGACGGCTGTTTTGACTTTATAAAAAACACCTTGGATACACATATATATGTACGTTTGATTACTGTCGCGTGAAAACTCAGGAAAACTTAAAAGGTTACTAACGTTGGTTAACATGCTATATTAAGAATTGATTGAATCAGAAATAAATACAAAAACGATACCCCTATCATAACCCGCAAGCCCGTATATGAGACCATAACAGAGGAGATGGTATTTCACGTACACCTTGGTACAGCGACACGATAGACTATAGAAACGATAACCATGTTGTTTTTATACTGTTTAACCTTTTTACCACTTTCAAGAGTTGAAGTCTCAAAAAACCCTAAAACATGTGTATTGTGTAGTGTGAAGTTTCGGATAAAACAGTTTAAATAGTCAAGTTTCCTCGTACAAAATGAGACCCCCATTGCACCCTCTAATGAGTGGATTTTGACTTAACCTTTTTTAGAGCACTCCTACACCCTCAAAGAAACCTATGCGCTATATTTGGAATCTCTAGAACCAAAAATAAACATAAATAATAAAACTGTATAGTTTTTTTTTCGAATCAAACCAAAACCGTGTACATAGTATTACACGTCCACCGCGTTAAATTTTAAAATCGTTATTATTTTCGTGATCTACGTCCCGATAAACCATAAAAACGATACCCAACTTGATTTTTTCACTTCATCACCCTTTTTACCTTTTTCAGGGCTTACATTTTCAAAAACCTGCGACATATTTTTACTCTTTTACTTTGAAGAATACTGCTACGAAGTTTCGAACAAAATAGTCCAACTAATCTTGTTTCGCCATACAAACTTTGGACCCCCATTGCACCCTCTAGGGATTGGATTTCGACATAACCTTTTGTAGAGCACCCCTACACCCTCAAAGAAACCTAAGCGCTAAATTTGGAATCTTTAGAACCAGAAATGAACATAAATAATAAAACTGTATTTTTTTTTTAATTTTGCCAATAATATGTACACTGTACATATTATTACAATTCCGCCGCGTTAAATTTTTAAATTGTTATTATTTTCGTGATCTACGTCCCGATAAATCATAGAAACGATACTTAACTTGATTTTTTCACTTCATCACCCTTTTTACCTTTTTTAGGGGTTATATTTTCAAAAACCCTGCAACATATGTTTACTCTATTACTTTGAAGAATACTCCTACGAAGTTTTGGACAAATAGTCCAATAATCTTGTTTCGTCATACAAACTTTGGACCCCCATTGCACCCTCTAGGAAGTGGATTTCGACTCAACCTTTTTTAGAGCACCCCTACACCCTCAAAGAAACCTACGTGCTAAATTTGGAATCTTTAGAACCAGAAATTTAAACAATAAAACTGTATTGTTTTTTTTTTCGAATTTTACCCCATCACACCATAACCGTGTACACTGTACATAGTATTTCACATCCGCCACGTTAAATTTTAAAATCGTTAAATAAAACTATGAAAACGGATAAACTCGCGTATACTAACTAATTTTAACTTATATATGTCGGAGATATGAGTTACTAAATCTAGAAAACGATAAGCAATGTTTTGCTTGGAGTGGTCTTTGCTTGGTCCATGCAGGTTTGCAGGTAGATGATACCAACCTATGAACAGGTGGCTGGTGACCTGACAGTATAAAAGGTCACTACTGCAGTGTTCATCAATTCATTCCCGTGTTAGACATAGAACGATTCACTCTTGTCTTGTTATGTGAAGGGTTTACATTCTTACGAAGGAAGTTATTTCTATGGGGTATGCATCTATGCATGGACGCAAGCTTAGAACTCTCCATTCGTTTTCTACTACTGCGTAGATGCGTAGATACAAGATTCTGAGTACTGTGAGTAACGAGTAACGAGTAACAAGTAGCTAGGAGGCAGATAACTAAAATCCTACCCCTCTTAGCTCGGCTGTCATTAGAGTTCCCGATATCAGCAAGTGGGATGAAGACTCAAGGCTCACGTAACAGTGAGTACTGGTATTGTATCACATGTAAACGGTAAGGTTTAAAATCGACAACAGTTGGTAAGGTAATGATTGTTCACTATGTTTGCAGTTAAGTTTGATTTGAGTCGTGATTTAGAAAACTGCTTTGTTCTTTTTTTGTGATTACTGTTGTAAGAAAACGTGTGGGTAGGTATCCTACCCTATTGGAAAAAAAAAAATAAAAACTGTAATTCTAGTGATTTCAAAGTATATCATGACCCATACTTATTACTTACTTAGTTGTGAAATACTAGCAGTACCAAAATATGGGCAGGTAGCCCTTTGTTTTGTTTTGTTTTCGAGTCTACCAAAAATTAATTTGTGATAGTGATAAACATTTTCAATCCATGCCTTGTGTTAAAAGTTTTCTATGCGTGTGAAATTACCGTTACAGATGTTCAACTTCAAGATCAACAAGCTCACTGTCATAGTAGTCTACAGTTTCATCCATGATGAATATGCTGTGACGATGAAACGAGCGCAATTTCTTGCGATACCTATGTCCAAGAAATTAAGAATTGAAGACGCCAACTCTATGGTTATTTTGGAGCAACGGAAATTAAAGGACAGGTTTCTTTCCAATTGTTTTAATGAAAATTTAGAAGCAGTAGTTTAAAGAACTAACGGTTGACATTTCTGTTTGTAACGTTAAGTTTTTGTGTTCTTAATACGTTTTATTATTTGCGAGATTAATTTGATTATAGTAAAGTGAAGCACAATCTTATTTTGATGTCGAGTATAAGATGAGGTCAGTGTCTAACCTCAAACTTTGGGTACTTAGTGTTATGATTAGGTCTAGCATTCCAATTATCTCAACATCTGTTCAAAACTGCTTATTGCTAGTCTACTTGAAAAAAAAAGGAAATCAGTCGGCTTTGACTTTACTTTGTTTTTGTGATAAAAATGATATCATACAATTTGATGATTACAGTTCAACATGGTGAGTCAGAACGAGCTGCCGGCCTGCAAGTTGTTGATGTCATGCCCGGTGGCGTAGCAGGTGTCGCTACTGCCTACCATGAACACGTGGTGCAGCACGTGGTGTGGACACGTTGTTAATCCGCTGAGCAGTTCACATTTTTGTTGGGCTATTTGAGGTCTGAGCTAATTGGTGAAACTAATGTTGTTGTAGCCATCGAGGGTTTATTCCCTTTCGATTCTATAGAGTTGAACAAAAAATGGAGGAAGCAATGCAAAATTGAAACTAAATTAGACATCAATGTTACAGTTACGCAAGTTTAAAATAAACAAGTTTTATTAAACGCATTGAGATCGGTTATAATAATTTCTGAAGGGTGATGATGATGGTCATGATGGTGGTCATGATGGTGGTCATGATGATGGTCATGATGGTGATCATGATGATGGTCATGATGGTGGTCATGATGATGGTCATGGTGGTGGTCATGATGGTGATCATTGTGGTGATCGTGGTGATGATCATGATGGTGGTTATGGTGATGATCATGTTAGTGGTCATGATGATGATGGTGGTGATAGTCATTTCTCATTATTTGGGCTGTCCATAGTTTCAATTTGACTACTTTAGTTTAATTAAAGTTGTGGATTATAATTATTGGAATTAGTCATTTAGTTTGCAATCGTAGAATGAAACATTTTACATTCAGTTTGGTTACCTTTTCTCAGACTGCATACACCATTTTATCATTCGTAATCGTAGGTGTAAAATCGGATCTATTTTTCCGTCTCCGTGCGGCCACGATTGTGGGTGGCATGCGTTTGGTTTGATGGTGTACTCGGTCGATGTGTTTTTGGTTTGGTTACCGGATGGAGGTAGACCAATTTTGTTGTTGCTGGATGGAAGCAACTGTGGTTTTGATTACCGGATGGAGGTAGACCAACTTTAGAGTACTGTAACCCATTTGTTGGTTTGTTGAAGTGTTTCATTTGACTATTGTAGAACTATGTCTGTTACTGGCTAGTAAAGTAGTAAGTACATAGACTGACTAGTCTATTCGAATGTTAATGAAGTTGATTTTAATTCCCTGGGTTGATTAAACGAGTACCTAAATAATTTTTAAATTTAATGAATTCAAATCATCACTCATGTGAGCTTTCAATGGACCGAGAGCAAGTCCGAGGGATTGAGCGTGATCTAATAATCGCATCGGAAGTTCCGAAGCATGTAAAAGGTGCACGTGGGCTGCTTTTTATGTGCAGTATACTCTTTGCGAGGAGTAGCACTTACGCGGCTGAGATGGTTCTAACTTCTGATAGGTTATTGGATCCTAACAATCCGATGGACAAAAATGAAATCTGGTGGTTATGGTGTAACCTGGTTGAGTAATTTACGTTTTTGTTTGAGTCGTGAGGTTGACTCATTTGAATCATTCATTAATTGAGATCATTTTGACTTATCATTTTGGTAATGCCACAAAAAAAAAAAAGTTATTGTTGTTAAACGGGATGAAGTGACTATGTCACAATGTGAGTTTACGATGGACATAAACGTGACTTGGGTTCCTTAATTTTGATTTTACTGGTAACTAAAACTAAGCTGGTGGCACTATCAAAATTGTCTAACAAATTGAAGTTCATGATGATTGAATACAGATAACATTTTGTTGTTAATTAAAATGCTAGAAAGGCAAGTACCAATTGAAGTAGATGAAGATTGTTGTGGTATGAAGGATGAGGTTCTCAGTTCGGTTGGTCGACCGTACCAGAGGCTTGATCGTAGCCGTAGCCCGTTAGAAGTCGGTGTCTACCTTTGAGTAGTCCGTGGGTACGCGGTGCGCGATAAGCTCTGGCGGAGGTCGGGTCTTGTAGAGACCGTAGAGTCATAGGGTTGACTCGGCGATCCCTTGGGGATGCGCGTAGTGTGGTTATGTGACAACCAATAGGCCACGAATGAGAGACCTGCTTCCGAAAGTTTGCCGTCATGTGTTTTACGTAAAAGGTGGCTATGAAAGCCAGGTGGTACTTGTCTGGTCTTGCATTTAAATTGGTGGTAATGAATTGACTTTAAGTGATCCTAAATTCAGTTGCAAAGAATAAAATTATTTTCCTTGAGTTGAGTTGATTTTACGTAGACAGATAATTTGGTCAGGAGTAACCGAGAGGTGACAAAGATTACTGATGTACGTGTTTGTTTCAGATACAAGCGAGGACGCTTGTTTTGTCAGTATGGCCGTGTCGGAGATATGAGTTACTAAATCTAGAAAACGATAAGCAATGTTTTGCTTGGAGTGGTCTTTGCTTGGTCCATGCAGGTTTGCAGGTAGATGATACCAACCTATGAACAGGTGGCTGGTGACCTGACAGTATAAAAGGTCACTACTGCAGTGTTCATCAATTCATTCCCGTGTTAGACATAGAACGATTCACTCTTGTCTTGTTATGTGAAGGGTTTACATTCTTACGAAGGAAGTTATTTCTATGGGGTATGCATCTATGCATGGACGCAAGCTTAGAACTCTCCATTCGTTTTCTACTACTGCGTAGATGCGTAGATACAAGATTCTGAGTACTGTGAGTAACGAGTAACAAGTAGCTAGGAGGCAGGTAACTAAAATCCTACCCCTCTTAGCTCGGCTGTCATTAGAGTTCCCGATATATATATAGATTCAAACACTTTACAGGGTTCGTGGTCATCCGCAGACCACGAACCCTGTAAAGTATTCGAAACGTCGGAATGAAGTTAAAATTAGTTAATATACGCGAGTTTATCCGTTTTCATAGTTTTATTACATGAGTAATCCTCGCGGTAACCGAAGAAAATATTATTTAAAATCGTTATTAATATTCGTGATCTACGTCCCGATAAACCATAGAAATGATACCCAACTTGATTTTTTCACTTCGTCACCCTTTTTACCTTTTTCAGGGGTTGAATTTTCAAAAAACCTTAAACATACCTTTACTCAATAATTACTTTAAAGAATACTCTTGCGAAGTTTTGGATAAAATAGTTCAACTAATCTTATTTCACCATACCATTTTGGACCCCCATTTCAACCCCTTAGAAGGTGAATTTTGAAAAATCCTTCCTTAGTGCTCGTCTACACCATAAAAGGAACCTACGTGCCAAAGAGTCTCTAGGACCAGGGGTTTAGGCTGTGCGTGCATCTTTGTCAGGGAGCTTCTTCTTTTATATATATAGATATAAATATTTGTAATATATTTTATAATGTGTATAAATATATATATATTTTTATAGTGAGTCATGTGTTTGTTGTTAATATTATTTCAGTTTACTTGTTACATACCCAAGATAGCACCGCCCACACCTTCTCTGCTTTGCCTTAAGGTTGACTGGTAGAGAATGCCCTTGGCATTAAGTTCGTCTTTTGTACTTTAAGATTTTCTTTTGTGCAATAAAGTTTAAATAAATAAATAGAGAAATAAAATATTAATTTAGCTATACTTGTATTTTTACTTTTGTCCGTTTTGAATCCTTTAGCTGCAAATATTTTAGATACATTTAAAAAATATATTGAAAGAACGGAATATTTTTGACATGCGGCGACACCTTATGGCGACCCGGCTCTGTCAAAAACATTAATATAAATTATTTTTCACTTCTCATGCTCTTAAAATGTTATTTTAGTCCCTGTATATCGGGACTAAAACTCTTTATTAATCTCTAGGGACTAAAGTAATTTTTTTTTAATTGACGTTGGAAACCCGTAAACAGCCATTTCTGGTGTTTATGATTTTTGAACGAACGATTATTGACATTGAAAATAACCTCAAAATGTCAATCATGCAAAAATATTAAGGAGAATCGATTTATTTTCTTGATATACATGTATATTTAATACTTGTTTAATATATGATTAAGATTGAATCCAATTTATTACTCATGTTTTAATAACCAATTAGCTTCAAAATAGTTATGTAGTTAGCTCCAATTCGTTGGCTAAATATGCAAGTATTTAAAGCGTCATATTTCGAAAAAGGAATACAGATAAAAACTAAAACGCGGAACGAATTTGATTGCTTATTTTTTGTGTTTTTGTCCATAAGTACTATTGTTCAAATCGTAGTTAGTTAGTATATAATTATAATTTACTATGTCACGTCATGCGATAAAGAAGTATTAACGCCTTACTCCAGAATGAAGAAGAATGCAAAAGAGGTGGTGCAAAATCTTTTGCCGCCAAAATCTAGTGTAATATATTCAAAAGCGTATCAAACTTTTATGGATTGGAAAACTGGAAAGCAAATTAGGTACCAACGTCATTTATGTAAGGCGTATTTCTGACATATTTTGATGAAAAATCTAAGAAAATATCAACCGTCATCACCTTGTAGCATATTATTATATTCCATGCTTAAAACCACACTGCAACTAAACCATATAACTTGAAAAAGTTTGCGAACTTATCGTCAAGTGGCCATGTTCCGAAGAAATCGGAAGTTTTGACATCGCAGAACATACATTTTTTTGTTTCTTATTTGTTCTTTCTGTTATTAAATACTGAGATTATGTATACCGTAGTTTTTTTTCTTGCATTCTAAATGAAAAGTAGAGTGTTTATTTGATCATAGGTATCATGTATTAGTTATTTATGTGGCTGGCGCATAATAAGAGTATAGAACACATAGTAACACTCGTGTGATCTTATTATGAAACTCGCCTACGGCTCGTTTCATAAAACCACACTCATGTTTAATGCCTAATTATGTACAGTCACATACATAACTTTATCTACATCCATATCATTAGTTTAGAATGACAATTTACCTTTATTTTCATTGATATCCACTAAGTAATTACCTCTAAATATAAAAATTCAAATCAGTTGAAATCACTCAATTTGAGTAAGGATATCCTACCATAAATATTTATTGAAAAAAAAACAACAAAAAGAAGTTGACTTCATAATGTTTCAAATTCAAATTCAAAACTTTATTGCCAATAAGGAAAGTCCATGCAATAGTAAATGTACAGTACAATTATGTTAAATTATGAAATAAACAAATTACAGAGACAAAAGTATAAAATTCTTAACAAAACATGCATTAGGTACACAAAATGTACATTAGATTAAAATAGTGAAACATATCATCATACAAATTATTATTACCTAAACAAATTATTATTACGTCATCATTACATATTATTAAACAAATTATTAAATTAACAAATTTCAAATATTCTACCAAAGTATTCATCCAAATTATAGAAAGGCCGACATAACAAATATTTTTTCAGGTTTGCACTGAATTCTCTAATGTTACTAGAATTTTTAATACTAATGTCAAGGAAATTATATATCTTAATTGCACCATAATTAATACTTTTCTTAAAATTAATGTAATTTGAGTCTGGTAAAGCAAGATCTAGTTTGCGACGCAACGGATACTTTTCACATTGCTTTTTCAGTGTATATGAACTTATGTTTTTGTGAACGAAAATACATATTTTATAAATATACAGGGCGGTCACCGTTAAAATGTCATTATCAATAAATAAGCCTCTATGTGTCTCAGGGAAGTATCCCTCAATAAAACGTAAACATTTTTTTTGTAATAATAGGATCCTGTTCGATACACCCAAACTACCGCCCCACGCTTCAATGCCATATCGTATGGTACTTTCGGCGTAAGAGTAGTAAATCGTTTTCAGGGTTTGCTTTTCACTAACTTTGGCCATTGATTTGAGTGAGTAACAAGCACTTCCAAGACGTTTCTCAGTGTTTTCTATGTGGCTATGCCATCTTAAGAATGGGTCTAGCTCGATCCCTAGAAAGCGAATAGACTCTGATTTATTTATAGGAAGGTCCAGTGTACAGTCTTCGGAATTAAATGCGCGCCTAAAGACCATATAGAAACATTTATCATTATTTAGGGACAAGCAATTTGCGGCAAACCATTCTGTTAAGTTTTTCCAACCATATTTTGTTAAATGCTGTAATTTTATGTAACTTTCTGCTCCAAGTATTAGGCTAGTGTCATCAGCATATAGGTACGGGGTCCCACTATTGAAATTCTCTGGCAGATCATTTATAAATATTATGAACAGCAAAGGCCCAAGTACAGACCCCTGTGGAACGCCACGACTTATTATACCTTCATCAGATTTATAGGTGTTATCATCATTTTCGACATCATTTATACCCTTAATTTCTACATATTGTCTACGCCCGGTCAAATAGGAAGATATAAGGTTTAGCACGTTACCGCGTATGCCATAGTATTCTAATTTGTAAAGCAGAATTGCATGATCAACACAGTCAAATGCTTTACTTAGGTCACAGAATATCCCTGCACATTTCATATCGACATTAAGATTATTCATTATCTCTGAGGTAAGTTTGGTGATAGCAGTACTTGTATTTTTTCCCTTTAGAAAGCCATATTGGTTCGTTGATAGGTAACAGTTATCGATCATGTATGTTTCAATGCGGTCAGCTAGGCACTTTTCAAATATTTTTGAGATTACCGAGAGCAAAGATATGGGCCTGTAATTGCTAATTAGTGATTTACTGCCTTTTTTGTACACTGGAACCACTTTAGCAATTTTTAGTGCGTTAGGGAATGTTCCTGCCTTAATATGCTCGTTAAAAATTAGACACAACGGTATGCAAAGTATATCAATGTTATTCTTTATAGTTTTTGTATGTATATCATCAGGTCCACATGAATTACTATTTTTTAAGTCTTTAGTAACCTTGATGACTTCAGGTTCCACAATAGGTTTCAAAAACATAGACTTAGTGTTATCTATTTGTTTCCTTTTTAGTAGCGTTTTAAACGAATTTGTGTTTGTATTATTAGTTTTCAAAGTTTCACCTACACTAAGAAAATATTTATTGAATAGATTACTTATGGATTTAGGATCGTCAATTAATGAGTTTTCATGTTCTATTCTCCAACACAAATTCGTATTATTTTTTATTTTTCCCGTGTTTTCTTTGATCAACTTCCAGACTGCTTTAGACTTACTTTTTGCTTTATTGATTGTGTTCGTGATTTGACGCCGTTTAGCAGTAACTAATACACGTTTGAGTACATTTTGATAACTTTTAAAGTAAAAAGCAAGTCCATCATCATGTTTACGTTTCAGTTCTAAGTACATCTTTCTTTTTTTCCTACAGCTTATTTTAATACCCTTGGTTAACCAACTTTTTTTATTCAAAGCTATTCTACGTGTCTTTATTGGAAAATGAATATCAATTTGCTCATATAGAATATTGTAGAATACTGTAAGTTGGTCATTGCAATCTAGGTTGTTCAATACTTGCCACCAGTCTATTTGCCCTAGAGCTTTTCTAAACTTTAATTTTGATGCTACTGTAAAAAATCTTTTTGTTACCATTTTGTGAATTATTTGTTTAGTAACGAAATTATTTTCAAAATGTATCATTTGGGCGTCATGGTCGGAAAATGAACATGGAATCACTAGAGCCTTTATGAAATTTTGGTTGTCAGTAAAAATATTATCAATTGTAGTTTTAGTATTTTTTGTAGTTCTGGTTGGATCCATGATGGTAGGTATTAAATTATGTATATGTAAGGTCTGAAGTAACTCTTTCGCACCCTGCAATTTGCTGTCAGATATGTCAATATTGAAGTCGCCACATAGTAAAATATTATGTTTGTTGAGATGGGAGAGAAAACTGTCCATGTTGTCTAAGAATGCTTTAATACTAGATTGTGGGCTTCTGTAGATAGCAAAAATATACATATTAGATTTACCAGTATTGATACACACTCCACACATCTCACAAAACTTTTCGTTGTTATATTTTAATACATTAATTGGTGAACACTTATTTATTATATCATTTCTAACAAAAATTAGGGCACCGCCGCCTCTACTCTCACAACGAGCAGTCTCAGTAATAATGGTATACTCTGGTAAGTTAATAGATTTAAATTCGTCTGGTTCAAGCCACGTCTCAGTGAGAGCGATAATACTTGGTTTCATGTTTAAATCACATTCAAGGTAGGCCTCTAGGGATAGCAGTTTGTTCCTTAACCGATTAATATTTAAATGCATTACGGTAAAAGCATTGTTGCAGAGTGCTGTATGATTGACGTTATTCATAAAAAAGATGATACGCTATTGTACATTTTTTCATTTATAGCTTTTAGGCAGCCATTTAGTGAGGCTGCTATTTTGTACTTCCCTTTTAAGTTTATTTTATAACCATCTATTTTAAAGTCCGGATATGATAAATTGGTACCTATATATGCTACAGACACGTGGGAGTATGTATTCTGTAGTTTTGGTATTTCATTGTTAACCTTAGTTACAAAATTATTAAATTGGTTAGCGCATGAATTTACGCTTAGCGGTATAGTACAAACTATTACTTTACAGTGTGTTAGGGCACTTACTACTTCATCTATATGCTTAATGGTAAGCGTATGTTTATTGGTATAGTAATCACTTCCTCCGCACATAATTATTACACAGTCTTTATCCGTAAATGTCTTTGTCTTTTCGTGTATTCTGAAAAGTACACGATCAGTGGTTCCGTGGTATATTACATCTGTATATATGTCGTAGTCCCGTTTTCTTATATTAGAGAGTATATATGATAATTCAGTACCATGCAGGTCAGACACTATCAGTATTTTAGGTTTGTTGCCAGTGTCTTGATTTTCTTGAATTGCTTTGATCAGACCACCGGAGGCCGATGAATTATTGCTCTTCAGGGGAATGTTTGTAGAACAATCATGGGAGTGAGAATGCATTAGGTCTGTTGAGGTAGAGTGAATTATTTTCAGTTCTTTGACGCCTGATTCTATAGTTTGCATTTTCTTTTGTAGAGAAGCGAGAGATCTTTGCATTTGAAAGATGGTGGATTCTCTCCTCTTGAGTTTTTTATGTTCAGATTGCAGTTCCTTATAATCCTTAGTGATGTTACTGAGGCGATCAAGCAGCTTTTTAATCTTCGTGTCCGTTTTGGTAGTGTTTTTTTGGTTTCGTAAATTCATGTCTTTATATATGTCGGGTAACCTAAATGAAGGATTTTTCAGCCTATTTATTTCTTTAGCAAGTTGAAAGTTTTCCTCCTCCAATTCTTCTATTCTGTTTCCCAGGTGAACTTTTTCTTGCTCATTTTTTAAGATAGTGGTTTTAAGTGGTGTAAGGACTGTTACATTATCTGTGTCCAGGTGATCCATGCGTGAAGTCAGGTCAAGGTTATTCTGAGTTATCTGCTCTACTTTACTACTTAGGTTTTTACAAAGATCAGTTTTTTGTGTAAGCAATACTTTTAAAGACTTTATCTGTTCTTGGAGTTCAGAAATATCAACATCGCACTTTTGAGAGAAACTGTGCTTTATCTCTGATAATTCATTTTTTAAGTTATTTATTAATTTATCCTTGTCACTTATTGCTTTAAGACACTTTTGGTGATCATGAAACTGCTCGTCACTGTGTACATTATTATTGGGTTTATTTTCTAAGGGCGATTTTCTTGTTCGCGATAGTTTCACAAGTTGCTCAGCATTTTTTACTAATGTCGCGCTGCCTTCGTCTGTCTTAGGGGACTTATTTTCATTGCATTCACTGGCATCCTTGGTAGGTGGGGTTTGCACTTTTTTATTCTGTTTGCAACGAGAACATTTCCATTTTTTTAAATTCATTGGTAGAATTTTTTTGAATTCATTATCTGACAGTCCAGCACAGGTATAGTGTAGCTTATCTTGGCAAACTGTACATCTAATTAGCATTTCTAAACTAAGGTTTAACTCACATTTTTTGCAATTAGTAGTCATGATTGCGATTTTTGTATTGATTGTCTGTACTGACAGTGTGTGGATTCCTTAACTAGTTCTTTGACCGCTAGTGAGATTTCTGAACGCACGCTTTATGTCAAACGTCAGAATGTGACAATACGCAAATGTCATTCAGACACCAGGCTCCAATTTCACCACACTGACAAGTGTGACAATTGTATCAAAATTTGACATATGTAGAATTATCGGTTTCACCACGATGACAGGTGCGACAATTGTAAAATACAATTGTAGAACACAATTGTCACGAGTAAACAGGGGGAAAAATGTATCAAATATATTATTACATAAAAGTGTTTATACTCAAACATCAATCAATTTTATTTTCACCTCAGCGGCTCGAGCATGGCGGTTTTGCTACTTGAAACTAGTGAGCAATATGCAATTTTGCTGCGAGAGTGAGAAAAACTAACTTTTTATATTTCCGTATCGTTGCATAGTCGCAGGTCATATTTTCATACTGCGGGGTGAATTACGAACTTGAACATTTAAACTTCATTACATCCGTCACTTTCATTCCGTTGCTGAAAAAAGAGATAGATATTAAATATATCGATTCGTAGTCGAATGACGAAACCTTCGTAGTGGGCCCCCCATTTTTTTTAATTTTACATCTTGTGGACAGGCAAAACCACTAAGCCATACTGCCTAGTAGGCGGCCAAAAGGCGGGAATGAAAAATATCGTTCGGATACAAAATAAAATTGGAGCTCGTGTTAAACTTGTATTAGTACATTTCGATGTTAGTACGGAAGGTACCTATGTCATTATTTCACGAGTCCCGAGATATCCACGAGCCAAAGGCGAGTGGCAAGACTTTGGGCGAGTGAAGAATAACATTTCCGCGCGTGAATCGAACGACGTTTTTCAAAACAGTTGCAAAATATTAAAAGATGATAAACAATTTAAACAAAATACTTAGTTATGAGTAGTAACTTTTGACAATGAACATTTTGTCGGACAAAAGGTGTTTTTCTAGCTCCAAAACTAGCATTCATAATTTAAGAGGTAATAGATTTTGCTATTCAACCAACTCAAAATACATAATTTATAAGTAAAAAGCAAATTAAATGTATAAATCTTCACTTTTAATAACTGTCGTAACACAATGTTGTCCATGTTCGATTATCTGTGAACATAAATATTTAAATTGTATTAAAACAAAAATAAATTGTTGTTTTTAGGTACTTAATAAACATGCTTGCATTTAAGAAAAACGCATCTAGTTTGATAGGCGATTCGAGACCGTTCCGTTCTCACAAATGTTTTTCAATGTTCAATATTAAAAAAAAAAACAATATTTTTAATAGTTTTGCATTAGCAGTAGGTTTTTAGTTTTTTCGTCTTGGTAAAGTAAAGTAACATGAAAACTCTTTGGTAAGTTACACGAATCGTAACGACTATAAATTTTAAAAATTGAAAAAGTAAAAGCACTAGTGCGCAAAAACAAACTTTGCACACGCAAAACAGCCAAAAAAAGAGCAATTTTTGAGCAACTGTATTGAAAAATAATATTAAACCTAAAAAATAATATAAATCTAATATTATATTAATCATATGAGTATTTAATTAATCTTAAAATACAATGAATGAAGAGAGCCCATATTTGTCACGATTTTTATTACTATAATTTGTTTTTTTTTTATTGAGAACGAATATTTAAGCCAAAATTGATTCTTTCCTTATATCTTCTTATTTGTGCGAATTCATCAAGATCACTGTTACTATCACTACCAGCGTCACTACTACTTGCATGGAAAGCCATTTTGAACGTACGCGTGTATCAACAACCAAAAAATTACTTACAATTGTCACGCAAATCCGAAACATCTTTAATCACATGTCATGATTCTCCGACAATTCTACAAATATGTCGACTAAAAATAATAATTCTTGTTTCACAACATAATTGTAATACATACAATTGTACCAGAATGCCTGTCATGTTTGTAAGCATTTCTATAGAAAATATTTCTTAAAATTGTAATATGTCACCTGTCGCTTGACAATTGTAGCTCTACATATGTAACTTACAATTGTAGCCGTGGTGAAATTGGGGCCAGCTGTTTTGTGTTGTTACCGCAGTTTTAATTATATATTGTTCTGATATTAGCAGTTAATTTAAAGTTTTCTCTGTGTGCGTGTGCTACCACAAAATACTATTATTAGTGTTATTACTTCTTCATTCGGTTTATGTGTTTTAAGCAAAAGTTTGCTCACCAAAGTGTTCCTCGATGATTCCTCTTGCAGTGTAATGATGGTTCCTTGTTTTGATGTAGTCTTATACACTTATAACGAAGTTTTTACCAGGTAAGTGATTATTATTTACGCAGCTGATAGATAAGCTCTTACTCTGACAGGTGTCAGTTTAAAAAAAAAAAAAAAAAAAATTAATATCAAAAAAAAATTAATATCGTTAAAATTAATATCATGACGACGATACTTTAATGTCAACATTATGATGCACTGTACTCTGCCTGTACTTTAATGTTAACATTGTGATACAGCCACAGACACCGGTCTCTTTAATATAGGTCATTACATTACCGCTTCTGAATACATAACAGGGAAATTATGATATTCCTGTAGATAAAACAACATAAAGTGAAATTACAGTGATTCATTAGAACTGAGTGGTCTTTAAAAATACGAACATCTTTATATATTTTAATAGTCTGTACAGATAAATAAACCTATATGTTTCATTATTTTATTGGATATTGGATTAACATCAGTATTTTCAGTCATGGGCAGGGTATTTCTCAAAATAAGGCTTGCATGTTATAAAATAAGTATACACATGGGGACCTACATGAAGAATACCCGGCTCTTTTAAAGCCTTTACTTTATAAACACAAAATACATAAATAAAGAAATGGTTAATAAACACGATGTGATATTTATGTAACAAATTCTAGTTAATATTAGTACCTATTCTGTGAACAAAATTTGTACCCGTCTTAATGTAATTATGTATGTTGTTTTCTTTTTCAGGATTAAATAATGTGATTCTTCACAAGTTTACCAGCCCAATCAATGAGACTGATCGGTTTCATGGTTGGATCTACGCTATTGGTGGTGATGTGTTAGTCTTGGATAACCATTATATCCATCGGTGCCGAAGTGTGCGACATGTTCAATTTAAACAAAAATACATCAACCGAATCAGAAGACCATGATGTGCAATTGCAATTCCAACACTTCATTTAAAAGGTATGATGCAGTAATGTAACTTCATACATTTGCACTAAGGTACATCCGGCTAAGATCGGATCTAATGTAAGATCGGATGACCGCAATAACTACTAAGGTAGTAATATTTTTTCCTCACTGGCTATATTATGCATGACGCCATTTCATTCCGCCCCTCTCACTAGTATTTATGCAGCAACCGCTCAGCCGCATCAGTCGTGAGCTACGAACGTTTGAAATAAAAGTGATTTTTTTCGAGAATTTTTGGCGATCCGATGTTTAACAGGAAGCTATGCACCTTCTTCTCCTTACTTTAGAGTTTAAATTAGATATTAGTCCGATCTTAATCCAAGAAGGTTTTTCGGTTGGGTGTCTTGAAAAAAAAAGTGCAAGTTTGAGTGTCGATTACTCCTAAGATATTCGGCTGAGCGGCATCAAGTAAATTTATATTGAAAGCTTGATTTCTTATTTATCACTTACATTACACATCTGCAGATAAAAGTTAGTGAGAATAAATTTATGATTTTTTTATGACATCCTTCCAACTCACCGAAAAATAGTCCGGTCTTACCCGGGTGTACCTTAATTCATTGTAAGTATAACTACTAAGGTTCATATTTTAATGGACATTTCATAGTGTCAGTAATTCCAAGGGGTATTGTAAAAATTGACTGCGGAATTTGCTGTGTGTTTCTGTCAGTCTGTCCGTCCGTCTGTATGTCGGTCTCTCTGTCTATCTATGGTCCGAAATGAACTGTGGGTTATTTTTTTTATGAAAAAACACTTAAATGGCCTTTTATAATCGCAATAGTAAAAGTGTTCCTATTTGTACATATATTATGTATCTAATATGCCTATATATTATTTTCAGGAATTGCTACTCAAAACACATAAATAAAAATTTGAAGCCATTGCCAGATGGAAATGTACCACGAGCTCCGTTCGCTGACATTACAAACCTGTGCAATACGGCTACTGTTTTTTTTAAGACTGGTAAAAATATGTTAATATTTTGAATCTGTTTCATACAAGTATCGTTGCTCGTTTTTTATCATGCGCTTTATATGACAAGATTTGATAGATAAGCTGTGTTTCATGCTTAGCCTTCTCCAAGATATTGTCAGTTGTAATATGAATTAATGTAACCGTTCTAATAAATTAGGTTAGTTCTAATAATAAAATGTTCAATTAGTTTTTGAGCCCTCCTGAAAAATCAAAAATCGGTTACATGAATTCATATTACAACAATTAAAGTATGTTAAGGTTATTTCTTAATTTTATTGGTACTAATAAATGTCTTAAACCATATTTAAACTTCAATCAAACTGATAGCTGAAAAAAAAAATCAAATGTCTCTGTCTGTCACTATTGCGTTGCTATATTTTGGTTAAAATTCCAAAACATTCGTGGCTCTTTATTCTTTTCGGCCGTATTATAATTACTCCGCAAAAGTGTGGGCAGGCCCAGTACTGAACAAATAATAACATTTTTCTTTGTTTCAGACGTTGCGGTCCGGTTTGGCAACTTCGTGTCGCCTTGACGTCCGTCAACACCATTTAAAGACTTTTAGTGTTATTGTTTATTTTGTTCACACTAATTTATGTTTCTACTTTTATTGTGTTGTGTTTTGTGTTGTGCAGTGTTGTGGATGCATACCGCCACCCTATCAGGTGATGGCGCGTCAAATGTGAATTATACCTGTGTACAATGCGACAACTCTTTTAAGAACCAGAGAGGCCTCAATATTCTCATTTCCAAAAAACATCGCAATTGTCTCAGCCAAAACGGCCCCGCTCTAAATTTAGTCCCAGTCGTACTACCGGCTGGCCCCCCTTTCGGACAATCCAAATTCAACCCCATTTGATGTATACCTGAGTGATCTAAAGAATAATGTGCCCGTTGTTAAAAGAATTCCGCGCGGCGCCAGGATTTCCGTCGCCCGACACCTTTCTGGCCTGATTACGAAATGTGTGGAGAACAACCAAATTGATGATTGGCATAAACTTTTTACGTTTTCGTTTAATACCCTCCATGTCAAAAAAGATGAGGCAATTTCCTTGACGCAAAAAATCAAAAACAATTGTGTTTCGAATATAACTCCACAGTTTTCGCTAAAGAATTAAGTTAATCGAAAATAAAATTAGCGACGGCGATCTTAAAAGTGCCGCTCGTCTACTATTCACAAGTGACGTCCAGTCGCCAGATACCCCGGACACTCTCTCGGCCTAACGATCTAAACATCCCCCGGCTCCTGCAACCCCGTACCAGTTAGACCCACCCACAGCTGACCGGGCCTGCCTCCGAATCGAAGCGAAGGACGTCATCGACGCTATAAATTCTTTCAAAACCGGTTCGGCGGCTGGCCTGGATGGAATCTCACCCCAACATTTGAAGGATCTAACCTCTCATTGTTCGGGCGACGCAGGTGAACAGCTCGTCTGTTCCCTTACTAAATTAATAAATTTCATGTTTTCAGGCAAAATCAACTCGCAAATTGTCCCACTTTTCTTTGGCGCTAACCTGATTGTCCTTTAAAAAAAGACGGAGGGGTGAGGCCTATTGCTGTTGGGTCAACTCTACGTCGTTTGGCATCCAAAATTGCGGACACATTAAGTCAAAATTACAGTGTATTTTCGAACCAGTTCAGTTAGGTTTTGGCACGAAAGGTGGGTGCGAAGCAGCCGTCCATGCTTTACGCACCTGTCTTTCACACGATGATTGTGAAATTGTAGTCAAAATTGATGTAAAAAACACCTTTAATTCGGTAAATAGGGACACTTTGCTGGCAGAAGTAAAGGAACAAATTCCCGAACTCTATAACTACCTTTATCTCTGCTATGCAGATCCTTCTAAATTACTATACAAGTCCCACCAATTATCATCTGAGGTGGGATGTCAGTAAGGTGACCCCCTTGGGCCAGCAATTTTCAGTTTAGCCATAAATCACATAATATAAAAAAATCAATCTAAATTTAATGTCTGGTATCTAGACGATGGGACCCTAGGAGGTGACGTGGATACCGTACTGTCCGATTTGTCTCTTATCAAAACTAATTTTGAAAATATTGGTTTAGAACTAAATTATAACTAATATATGTGAGTAACAAATTGCTCAATAGTAATCAATTTGGATTTACTAGTGGCCGATCTACCACTGAAGCCGGCGCTGTCATCCTTAAACACATCTTTGACACCTGGGATAAAGCTCAAGATGCTGTTGGAATATTCTGTGATCTTTCGAAAGCATTTGATTGTGTTGACCATGAAAATTTAAAAAGGAAATTAAGCTATTATGGGACTAAAAATGTTGCCCTTGACCTTATATATTCTTATCTTTCGGATAGGACACAGCGAGTGGTTATTAATGGAATTCAATCATGCGGGTCGCCTGTGGCTCTTGGAGTACCTTAGGGATCAATTTTGGGCCCTTTTTTGTTTTTGGTATATATTAATGATCTTCCTAACCTTGTGCGAGAGAAACATGACATTGTATTATTTGCTGACGACACGTCACTTATATTTAAAGTGGATAGAAAAGAAAAGAGCTTTGATACCATTAATGAAGCGCTCTCTACTGTTGTAGACTGGTTTACAGTAAATAACTTACTTTTGAACGCCAAGAAAACTAAGTGCATTAAATTTACCTTACCCAATGTTAAGCAGGTAAGCAACAGTATGATCAAAGTAAATGGTGAATCACTGGAATTTGAAGATCAGACAGTTTTTTTGGGTGTGACGTTAGACTCTAAACTACAATGGCATGCACAGGTAGCAGCATTGGCCGGCAAACTCAGCTCTGCCGCATATGCAGTGAGGCGAATCAGGCACCTGACGAACGTCGAGACGGCTAGCTACTTCCACAGTGTCATGTCATACGGGATTTTGTTGTGGGGGAAAGCGGCAGATATTCAGACCATCTTTGTGCTACAAAAGCGAGCTGTGCGCTCCATTTATGAACTAGGTGCTCGGGTCTCCCTTAGGGAGAAATTTAAAGAGGCACACATACTTACTGTAGCCTCCCAATACATCCTGGACAATATTATGTATGTTCGTAAAAACATTCATGAATTCAAGAAGAATAGTGATGTTCACAACTTTAACACTAGGAATAAACATAAGCTGGCTGTGTAGGCCCACCGTCTCCGTCGGCGTCTTTCGTTGGGAACTGTACACGTATTTATAACAAAATTCCTAGTGATTTAACAAATTTGCCACAGCATAAATTCAAGTGTCAGGTTAAGCGCTACTTGATAAGTAAGGCGTATTATACCGATAACGACTTCATAAATGATAAGGATGCTTTTAAGCCAATACCTTAACGTGTTCGGTAAATCATATACATAAGTGAATGTTTACTATCATACTAGTGTTTCATATTGTTACCATTAATTATAGATCTGACGTAAAGTAGTCTTACACTTTTTTTTCCCGTATTACTAATATGTAGTCTTGACACTTGGAGACTTTATACATCTCCGAGATTATCTTTTTATTTAAATTTTTCCTATTTTAATGTATATTATGTCGACACTTTTTTCACTTTAATTTTAATTTTGTATTCAGATTTTCTGTCCTAGTTATTTCTATTTCTATTTTTTTTTCTTGTAATAGTTGTCATATACAGGGTGTTTTTTATATCATTAGCCATATTGCAATATGTGTTGGGTAAAGGCGTAAAAAAATATTTGGTAAAACAAAAATAATCCATTTTTAATTATCCTTTTTGTTATAGATTTTTTGTTAAATCCCATTATCTAACGAATGTTTGGTCACTATGATCACTTGCTTACTTTGCGTACTGCCCCATCATCTCATAACTGCCAAATCAGATTGGAAAGGGTGTTTGAGTTTGCAACTTTAATTAACCCGCATAAGGTAACTAATTCAATGCGTTATAACGTACCTAGGTAACAAGTTTCATACGCGTGGTGGGGAATGGAGGTGGAGCTTAACTTGCAGGTAAATCCCACGAGACAGCATTATCAGTCTATCGCATACAGTACTAATAATGAGGGTATTTTGAGTTGCGCGCCGATCTGAGGGTAGTTTGAGTACAAATAGCACATGGCATCTTGCGATCAGCCGAGCCAGCATAATTTGACCTCAAGAACGGAGTAACTTAAATGTTCCGTCATACAAACGCGTACTGGTTTACCTCAGATATCGATTCTAATGCACTCTCTAAGCAAATTGAATTGTTGATGACGACGAGCAGGTACAGGTAGGTATGCGCTTGGGCAGTTTTAATCAAATAACAATCGTGTGTGCATGTAGTTAGGACATTTTATTCATTGTTTAGTGCCGATGGTGGGGTGAGTGACGTCGGCTGATCGGTGCTTGTGATGAACTCCTGATTGGCTAAGACTTGACTACTCAAACCTGCTACCCTTTTGTCTGCCATCGAATCGCACGGATTGAAACAAACTTGCCTAGTGACCACAAATTATGTTTTTGCCGGATAAAAAACGCGAAAAAAAACTAAAAAAAAGTGTCACTTTTTTTTTCAAAAATGCTGTGTACTGGTGATCGCGAATGACATATCCAAATTTGGCTAACGACATAACAAACACCCTGTATGTAACGGGCAAGTACGAATATAAATTCTCATGAAACTAAAAATGGTCAGCATTTATAGTATTTAAATTATATTGTCTGCCTGATAGCTTGAACAGTCATGCTCACTTTAAGGTCTCAGCTTACGGTGGCGTCGTTGATCGGGTCGCCACTTTCCCGAAAGAAGGTTGAGGGAGGCGATGGCTGAGATACGCGTCAAACTCGTGAACAGGTGCTGTTTGCGGAGACCGGTCTAATCAAGCTCACTCATGGCTTAAATTCAAACAATTTTCCTGCTGTTCTTGACATGAGAAATTGAATTCGCTACATGTTTGTTTATTTATGATTATTTAATATTATGACGCATGGAGACCTTATACATCTCTAAAACATTTAGTGAAATGTATCCGTTTGTTTTTTTTTTACGCAGTATAAAAATGCTAATTTTAACGTTTAACTAAAAACAATTGTATGCCCTTTTACATCTTTACATCATACATTTCTCAAAATTCATTACATTTATATAATTATTCTGACTATTAGAGACTACATCACCAGTTAATGTACTATATCTGTATTTATATTAAATCAAATTTATGTTTCGTTTTGAATTAATGCATGTTAGCTGTAAGATGTTATAAAACTATTATTTGAAAAAAGAAAGTCCCGCTGAGTTTCTTGCCGGATTCTTCTCAGGCAGTGGTGTAGGGTTAGAACCGGAGGTAGTTTTTTTTTCTCTCATTCGCTATTTAGTTTAATGATTCAAAAGCGCTCGTTGCTGGGCCTAATTGAATAAAGAATATTTTAACTTTGACTTTGACTTTATAGTAAATGCGAACTCTTTATTCAAAAGACTTCCTATAGTTTGACTGTTTTAAAATCCAAATTTGATTGTCTGACTCCTGGTATAAAAATAGTAGATAAATATTCACTTTGCTTCCTGGGTTCTCCTATTTTTGAAGAATCCTTTCCCGATTATATTTCTAACTCGATTTCTAAATTCCAAAATCACGCAAATCGTCTACTCGAAATTAGCCCTCATTATGCTCTTGCGATTCTTAAGTTTTGTCTTTTTGTCCCTAAATTGACATACGTGCTCCTTTGCTGTCCGTTCTGGAAAAATATTAATTTATTAACACCTTTAGACGACTTAATCAAAATTACCATTGGGGGTTTAGGGATACAAAAAATTTCATGTGTGGCTTCTCCTGCATTTTTCCGTCCACAGCACGTCTGATCTCACAGGAAAGATCCTAAGGGCTCTGCCTATTAACTGTGAGACTGCCGGTTCGGAGGACGCCAAAAATGCATTCAAAATTGCTTGCCCTTCTAAAAATTTTCCTGACATCCTAAAATCGCAAAGGAGCTGGGACAATGTGTATTGTGATCTAACATACAATTCTCTTCTAAACACCTCGGTTTGTTAGCTGATCATCCAATACGCAGTTAGTCCAAGTGATATTTGAATTCGCATTTCGTCCAACACGTATTTGGTCCAACATTCATTTCGCCCAACAGCAGTTCGTCCAACTCGTGTAATGTCAACACGTATTTCGTCCATTACGTACTCCGTCCAACATGCGTTCCGTCCCTTACGTACTAAGTCAACACGTATTTGGTCCAACACGTGTTTGGTATAACACGCAGTTAGTGCAATACGTATTACGACCAATTTGTACCTATAGACATGACCATGTCACATTTATAAACTTAACACTGTCCTTATATACGCGTGTTACTTAGTATTAGACATGTCAGTAATCAATAGCGTCAGTCCTATCAATAGTTCTTGTTATAGGAGTCGCGTCGAGTCGAGTGTCTTATTTTTTTTTTACTATTTAGTATCATAATTATGTAGCGGTTCACACGACTCATATCCTTAGAAAATTTCATTACTATTGTACTGATAGTTTCCGAGTAAATCGGCTGTGACAGACGGACGGACAGACGGACATGACGAATCTATAAGGGTTCCGTTTAGCCATTTGGCTACGGAACCCTAAATATTTTTTTTTTTTTTTTTTATTTACTATTATGGGAAACAAACAGCGAATATTAATACAGATAATACATTACATATAGACAACACATTGGCCAAAACAGTTTCCACTTACGTGTTAGAACATAGATGTTGCTCAAGAAGATCATTCACTTACAATATTTTTGCAGTTCATTAAAGTGGTAAACATATTATTAACAAACAATCGGTAAGTTTTAAATTCAAGTAGATTTGGTTCTACCTACTACATTAATTTTTTTTTTATACAACGTTAAAGTGAGGTTCAGTATCCATAAGCAAAAATGTAAACAAAACAAAGTGTAAAATAGTTCTATACATAGGTTATACATATATTCTTTTGTACATACTTACTGTCTAATTACTAATTAAGCCTCAAAATCTCTTACGGCCCGCATATATTGTTGCAGATTCATGTGAAATATATCGAGATTATGAAATTTTTTATTATAGTTTTTACAGGATCTACTTATAAACTTGTTCCGTGCATATGTTGTACGGTTGAAAGGAATGGCGAATAACGTAGAGGATCGAGTCTGCCTAGTCGGACATCGGAGCGTTACTTTAGACAGCAGAGTTGAGGAGTCGACGGATCCGCTAATTATTTTATGTAAAAATGCTTGATCCCTGATTTCACGACGTAATCGAAGGGAAGTATTGAGAAAATTATTACAATTTTTATTTAAATTGAATTTATATTTCATCCGTTTAATAAACTTGCGTTGAATTTTTTCTATGGCATCAATATGAACTTTAAAGTGAGGGTTCCAAACCGTTGATGCATATTCTAAGTGGGATCTCACGAATGCGTTATACAAGAGTTGAATCGCTTTAAAGTCTTTAAAAGGTTTGCATTGCCGGAGTATAAAGCCCAGCATTTTGTATGCTTTAGAGATTATTTTGTTGATATGAGGGACCAACTGAAGCTCACTATCTAGTATCACTCCCAGATCTCTTATTTCAGTTACCCTGTTGAGACTAACGTCGTTTATTTGATAATCAAATTGTAAATGGGACTTTTTTCTCGAGTACGTTATGATATGGCATTTATCGACATTAAGATGAAGTTTATTGTTGGTACAGTATACGCTTAACCTATTTAGATCACTTTGCAGATTGAGACTGTCTGTCTCCGATTTAACTGAGGTGAATATTTTAGTATCATCTGCGTACAATAAAACTTGTGAATGGTGAAAACAGTCTATAACGTCGTTTATAAATAGATTAAATAACAGTGGCCCGAGATGCGATCCCTGGGGGACCCCCGATGATACTGGGACAAAACAAGACGTAAAAAACAGTTTTCTCTTTTTAAAAGCACATAATGAAGTTTTAATATTTAAGTAATGTTAGTAACTACGAAATTAAATATTTTGGTCATGATTCAAATGTACAGACTAAAATGTACAGAGAATTTAGGAAGTAGATTTCTTTGAAATGTCAAAAGTTTGAAAATCCCATTTCCTGCTCATATTTTTCGTTAACGGCAACACCTTTGTTTACCTTTTTTCCGTGGGAATAAAAATCAGACTTTTATATTAGTTACCTTTTAGGGTACCACAAAATGACATCAAATATATCATCGCTTATCAACAAGCAAAAATGGGCATTATTTGAATAAAAATTTATCTTAATGATCATTCGAATGACGAATAATCCACCATTTTTTTAAGTTTTCCAACAAGTAGTGCTGTCTCTATCAAATGCATCAAAAAGATAAGTATAAAATTGTCTTTATACCAGATGAAGTACCTACCGTTCATCCAATACGCAGTTCGACCAAATCGCATTTAGTCGTTCGCCTACTACTCAGTTCGTCCATAATATGATGCGTCTATTTAGCGATTTGACAATACGCAGTTCGTCCATTTCGTTATTTGTCATTCCGTATTTCGTCCATTACGCGACTCGTCATTTCGGCGTTTGTCCATTTCGCGATCCGTCCCTACGTAGTTCGTCCACTAAGGAATTTATCTATTAGGTACCCTATGTGCCGTGCCCAACAGGGTTATAATGTCTCTGTAACTTACTGTGTAACACCTTTTAAACCACATTATAAGTGCAATAAAGATTGAGTATTGAGTATTGAGTATGTAAAGGGGCCGATTTTGTGATGATCGTACATCTTATATGCGTTTTAGTAACTAAATACATACGGTCCAAGAACAACTGATACAATTCAAAAAGCATGATTTACTAACGCGGATAGGTTTTTTTCCCTTCGGCCGCGTACGTAACCGACCTTTCGTAACTGGTAACGAAGGAAGAAAAAATTATCTTTGTACGATACTAGTTTCGAACAAATACTTATTTTTCTTCATATGTAATCATAGTTACGAGGGAAGAAATTGTTTATTTGAAGTTACTAATAAGGAATACCTATTACTCATACGTAACTGAGTGCACATTGTTTATCATCATTTAGCGTAGGTAACATACTCATTCTAAGCACTTCAAACTCCTTACTTACTGGCCATTTGATAGATTAACTTAATATGTGTACAATTTCTGATAACGATATTTGAAATTGTATAAAAATCCAATTTAAAATGTTAATTGTGAGTTTCTCATTCTATGTCATATTATTCTAACGTATGCGGAGTGAAATTTGCACAAATTTTGAACAAGTAAAAACAAAATAAAAAAAATAAATTTAACTTGTGTCTCAATGCTAAATTAATTTGTATACAATTAATATTTTCTTCGGTTACCGCGAGGATTACTCATGAAATAAAACTATGAAAACGGATAAACTCGCGTATATTAACTAATTTTAACTTCATTCCGACGTTTCGAACACTTTACAGGGTTCGTGGTCTGCGGATGTCATCCGTTTTCATAGTTTTATTTCTTGTATACAATTGTTAATTAAATTGGATAGTTTTGTCGGGTTTGGCATCTTTCTTTAGAAATTATGGCCAATTGAGTAGAACAATGTCGCACAACTGCATGTATTTTCCACAAGACACATTTGCTAAGGCCAAAATCGACGATGATTCTGATTTTTTAGAAGAAGGCAAGATTTGAAACACTGTTTTATAAAAATCTCGCATTCTTTTCGTTTCCAATAAATGATATTAGAAACCCTAGTGTAATGTAACAATTTGGCTACAGCCACTTTTCAGAAAGAGCTCGAATAAAGGAAATTACGTTAACCCGAATCACAAAATCGAACAGGGAGCTCAGAAATACTTCTAAATATGACAACAAAATTGATGAAAAACATCCTCAAACCATGGGCATTACGAAACATAAACAAAGAGCAAGCCTATCAACACAGAAAATAAAAACAAACAACTTTGAAAATATGACTTCGCCATTTGATCAAAAAGTGTAAAAAACACTGCTTTTTCAGTAACGGATGTCACGGTGAACGACTTATAGCTAATTTCAATTAAATATTTTTAGCATAATAAGTAAGTATCAATAGACCAATTAACAAGAATATGAAATATAATGAGCAAAGGATTTTTATTTAAAAAGTTTTTCTACAGAAGATAAAATTAGAGGCAAGAAAAATGCTAACATTTGTTTTTTCGACATCAATGGATAAAGTATCATAAAACTAAAGTTATACACTTTGGATTCAAGTAGTTTTTATCTTGCATGAATACTTGTTAAAATCGATATTAAAAAACGTACATGTTCAAGAAAATAATAATGATATCATTTATTTAATATAATATTAAACTTTGTGCAGATTTCATTACGCATACGTTATATTTCGCATTACTAAGCGTACAAATGAAAATATAATCATTTTTATTATTATAACATAAGTTGAACGTATTGTGAAAATACGAAGCAAATTATTTTGATTTGTACTTTTTTATTTTTCCCCAGTAGTCACACTATTTAATACTAGGTATATAAATTATAAATATTAGATGTCATATACCAAAGAATAACGACCAAGATCACCTAACGCCCGAGGTGGGGACCGAACGGAACCACGTACTCAGCTTTCGCGGCTGATGCTTGTACCCCTCGGGCGTTAGGTGATCTTGGTCGTTTTTCTTTGGTATATGACATCTAATATTTAGAATAAGATAAGTTAATAAATTATATTACAGATAGAACATTTATAGAAGGAGTGCACTAAATAAATAAGTAATTTTAACATAATGGTGCATTTAATTTCATAAAATATAATTATATGTCATCATAAGTATAGCACAGTTAAGGATTATTTTTTCACTGCCTTACTTGAATTTACATAAAATCGAATGAAAATACTCTATGGCCTTATGTGCGCAAATATCTACTCTAAGATGATTCATAAATATACCTCTGGAACAACTTCCATATAGAGCATTTTCTTAGAAAATACATTTCGGTTAATCATACTGTTTCCACCAATTCAGCTCAGAATCACAAATCATAAGTTCTTTTCGACGAGAACATTGTTTCTTATTTTTATTCATTTTACATGACATATTTTTCTCATAGGTACTTTTTTGGGAATGCAGTTTGGGATTTTGAGTGGAAATGAACTGTAAACTCGAATAAATATTAAAAATCTAAAGAAAAATACAAATAAATATTCCCTTGCTGGGATTCGAACCTGGATCATCTGCTTCACAGACAGAGTTACTACAGCTGCGCTAAACTAGTTGTCAAAATGAGTACTGCGCTTGGACTGTGTCGCTAGTAGTATAAACGAACTTTTGCGAAGAGGCTTAATTTTAATAAGGAGTTATCGTTCTTCTCTTTAGAGTATTATATTCTTTGGTACTTACCTACTCCAATTTTATAAATTTATTTTTTTATATTTATTTAATAAAATTGGGCTATATTAATTATGGTAATTTTTATATTTTGCCCATTTTTATACACTGGACATTTTTATAATTGGGTGATTTTATCACTTGGACATGCGTAAAATGTCCAACATTCGTCTTTTTGGACATTACTCGGTCAAAGGAAAAGGACAAACAAGGAGTTTCCGAACAGTGTAGTGAAAAGAAAATTATTCTTACTATGTATCTGGTTACGAACAATTTGACAAACGACGGTGACCGATTACTTATGAAGAAAAATAAGTATTTGTTCGAAACTAGTATCGTACAAAGATAATTTTTTCTTCCTTCGTTACCAGTTACGAAAGGTCGGTTACGTACGCGGCCGAAGGGGTTTTTTTATTCAGTTCCTAAAACATTATTATTATATTATATGATACGTTATATTTTTAAAGACAATTTTATACTTATCTTTTTGATGCATTTGATAGAGACAGCACTACTTGTTGGAAAACTTAAAAAAATGGTGGATTATTCGTCATTCGAATGATCATTAAGATAAATTTTTATTCAAATAATGCCCATTTTTGCTTGTTGATAAGCGATGATATATTTGATGTCATTTTGTGGTACCCTAAAAGGTAACTAATATAAAAGTCTGATTTTTATTCCCACGGAAAAAAGGTAAACAAAGGTGTTGCCGTTAACGAAAAATATGAGCAGGAAATGGGATTTTCAAACTTTTGACATTTCAAAGAAATCTACTTCCTAAATTCTCTGTACATTTTAGTCTGTACATTTGAATCATGACCAAAATATTTAATTTCGTAGTTACTAACATTACTTAAATATTAAAACTTCATTATGTGCTTTTAAAAAGAGAAAACTGTTTTTTACGTCTTGTTTTGTCCCAGTATCATCGGGGGTCCCCCAGGGATCGCATCTCGGGCCACTGTTATTTAATCTATTTATAAACGACGTTATAGACTGTTTTCACCATTCACAAGTTTTATTGTACGCAGATGATACTAAAATATTCACCTCAGTTAAATCGGAGACAGACAGTCTCAATCTGCAAAGTGATCTAAATAGGTTAAGCGTATACTGTACCAACAATAAACTTCATCTTAATGTCGATAAATGCCATATCATAACGTACTCGAGAAAAAAGTCCCATTTACAATTTGATTATCAAATAAACGCCGTGCCGTGTGGTGACGGCAGTAAGAATACATTTGTCACCACCCCAACTCCTCCTGCGGGTGTCGTAAGAGTCGACTAAGGGATTGAAGTGTCACTGACCATTATTTGATAAAAAAAAATGATGATGGGCAGCAGCGTCATCATACTGGACACATTACTGCGATCGCCAACCCGCTTGCCCAGCGTGGCGATTATGGGCATTTACCTCCTAATGCGTCTATACGCATAGTTAATAGGAGAGGCCTACGTCCAGCAGTGGACTATTATAGGCTGATGAATGAAAATGAATATCAAATAAACGACGTTAGTCTCAACAGGGTAACTGAAATAAGAGATCTGGGAGTGATACTAGATAGTGAGCTTCAGTTGGTCCCTCATATCAACAAAATAATCTCTAAAGCATACAAAATGCTGGGCTTTATACTCCGGCAATGCAAACCTTTTAAAGACTTTAAAGCGATTCAACTCTTGTATAACGCATTCGTGAGATCCCACTTAGAATATGCATCAACGGTTTGGAACCCTCACTTTAAAGTTCATATTGATGCCATAGAAAAAATTCAACGCAAGTTTATTAAACGGATGAAATATAAATTCAATTTAAATAAAAATTGTAATAATTTTCTCAATACTTCCCTTCGATTACGTCGTGAAATCAGGGATCAAGCATTTTTACATAAAATAATTAGCGGATCCGTCGACTCCTCAACTCTGCTGTCTAAAGTAACGCTCCGATGTCCGACTAGGCAGACTCGATCCTCTACGTTATTCGCCATTCCTTTCAACCGTACAACATATGCACGGAACAAGTTTATAAGTAGATCCTGTAAAAACTATAATAAAAAATTTCATAATCTCGATATATTTCACATGAATCTGCAACAATATATGCGGGCCGTAAGAGATTTTGAGGCTTAATTAGTAATTAGACAGTAAGTATGTACAAAAGAATATATGTATAACCTATGTATAGAACTATTTTACACTTTGTTTTGTTTACATTTTTGCTTATGGATACTGAACCTCACTTTAACGTTGTATAAAAAAAAAATTAATATAGTAGGTAGAACCAAATCTACTTGAATTTAAAACTTACCGATTGTTTGTTAATAATATGTTTACCACTTTAATGAACTGCAAAAATCTAATAAAACACACGAGTAACGGTTGACGACTAACGAATTTTATTCATCATCCATAGACGTTCATAGACAACATTATCTTCAATTACACTAGATGGCGCTAGTAACCGTATTCTAAACTATTATTTTGATATCAATTAACAACACCTCCACTATATCAAAATAATAAATAAACTAATAATACAAAGGAACTTTAAACTGGTGAAACTTTAACACAGACAAGAAATGAGAATATAACTTGTACATGTCATATTAATTGAAATTGTTTTCCACAAATGTATTAAAAACAATTAAAGTAATTTCTGAACCATACCAAGTGTTTTCATAAACCTATAATGTTTCACCTCAGGCAAACCTTTGGTTAACAGGTCAGCGGGCATATTAGCAGTTGGCAAATAACTAGTTTCTACAATATTATTATTAATCACTTCCTTAATAAAATTGTATCTTACATCAATGTGCTTTGATCGCTTATGCGATTGATGATTATTTGCCAGCTTCAATGCACTCTGACTGTCATTGAAAATAACAATTTTATTACTAAAACCCATCAGTTCTACTTCTAGGTTTTGTAAGTAAATGGCTTCCCGGCAAGCTTCCGATAAAGCCATGTACTCACTTTCACAAGAGCTTAAAGCTACAGTTCTTTGTTTTTTGCTCTCCCAGGAAACAGCAGAACCAGATTTCATAAAGCAAAAACCTGTGTAGGACCGTCTGTCAAGCATGTCACTTGCCCAATCAGCGTCAACATAACCAACTAGTTCTGATTTTCCTTTACAGTATTTCAAGCAATAGTGTTTTGTTTTCAATAAATATTTTAACACTCTCTTTGCATAGTTCCAATGAACATGAGAATAAGAATTGTTAAATTGGCTCAAGTAACTTGTGGCATATGAAATATCTGGTCGTGTTAACACTGACAAATACATCAAACTACCTATGAGTTTTTGATATGGAATTTTCTCTTCACAAACATTACTTTTCTGTAGATTCAATTTGCATTCTATGGGAGTTTCAACAGTATTACAATCTTCCATATCAAATTTTTTGATCAACTGTTCTATATAATTTTCTTGATCTAGAGTAATGATATTTCCATTTTTTTTAATTCTCATGCCTAGATATTGTTTCACATGACCCAAGTTTTTGATTCTAAACCTTCTACTTAATTCCTGAATTAGTTTATCTTTTTCAGTGCCATGATTTGAGAAAACCAAAAAATCATCAACATAGACTCCAACTATAGTTTTCTTATTATTGTTGTGATTTTTAATAAATACACAAGGCTCAAGCTTACTCTTGGTAAATCCAAAACTACACAAAGTTTCATCTACTTTTTGATACCAAGCAAGCGATTACTGTTTCAAGCCATAAACAGCCTTTTTTAACTTCAACACTTTGTTTGAATCGGTGACAGGAAAACCTTCTGGTAAATGCATAAAAATATTTTCTTTTAGGTGACCGTTAAGAAAAGCTGTTGTGACATCTAAATGAGTGATGTCCATATCTAACTGTACACTCAATGCAAATAGTAAGCGCAAGGTTGAATGTCTTATTACAGGAGAAAAGGTTTCTTGGTAGTCCACACCAACCTTTTGTGAAAAACCTTTAGCTACTAGTCGTGCACGATATCTCACTTTGTTATCACAATCACGTTTTTTTTTCAATACCCACTTACACTGCACTACACTTGAGGTATCTGGAGCATCAATGATTTCCCATACCTCGTTATCTGCAAATGACTGCAGTTCTTCTGCCATCGCCTGCAACCATTGTTGTTTCTCAGGTCCACTGATAGCTTCACTGTATGTCATCTCGTCTTCTCCCACATAAGTGCTGGTACATGCATTTGCAAAGCCATAACGCTCAGGTTTCTTTCTCTGTCGCTTTTGTCTCTCATTTTCAACATCAGTCGCTGTACTGGTAGCCTCAGTTCTTGATGAAGTCTCTTTCGAAGGTTCTCGCAATATTTCAGGTTTTAACTGTAAAGTATCTGTAGCATCTGTACCTTGAGTATCGCTCCATTCCTGCTGCTCTCCATCCTGTTGTACGTTCTTTTCATCAACATCAAAGTACTCGGAGTCAGACATACTGGAGTTATGAAGCGACTCTAATTTAACCACAGATTCCTCTACAGACTCCCCAACTGAATCTGTGTTTTCTATACACACTGTCACTGAGTCACTCTTCTTTTTTAATTCATGTATGACCACATCACGACTTGTTGTGATAAAGTTTTTGATGGGATCATAAATTCGATATCCCTTTATATTTTCAGGAAATCCTACAAGTATGTGTTTCTTGGACTTTTTGTCCCATTTCGTCCTCTTTTCTTTTGGGATGTGTACCATAACAGGACTACCAAAGATACGCAAATGTTCTAAATTTGGTTTCTTTCCTGTCCACATCTCATATGGGGTTTTTTCTATTCCAGAAGATACTGACCGATTTTTTAAGTACACAGCAGTATTAGCAGCTTCTGCCCAAAACTTCTTATCTAAGCCTGCTTCGAACAGTAGGCATCTTGCACGTTCCACTACTGTACGGTTAGATCGTTCACTTAACCCATTTTGTTCACTGGTATAGGGGTTGGTTTTCTGGTGCACAATACCTTCACTCTTCAGGAAATCTTCAAATTCTTTACTACAGTACTCACGTCCCTGGTCTGTTCTTAAAAATTTGATTTTCTTGTTCTGAATGTTTTCAACTAATGACTTGAACTCCTTGAAGTGACTTAATGCTTCACTCTTTGCCCTCAGGAAATAAATGAAAGTCATTCTAGTAAAGTCATCAATGAAAAGAATGAAATATCTTGCACCACCAATTGAATTTTTTTCCATAGGGCCACAGATGTCACTATGGATGATTTGCAGGATTTCTGTAGCTCTGGTGCCCGAAGAGAAGGGTAGCCTTGACTGTTTTCCTTCGCAGCACACTTCACAGTTCAATTTACTCCCTGTAAAAGATCCATGATAATTTATACCGTCAACCAATCCACTCTTCATCTTGTTCAAATCATTGCTATTTATGTGTCCTAACCTTCTGTGCCATGTCTCGCCATCAACTATTGGTGAAGTAAGCATGCAGCTCTGTGCTGTTTCCAATTTTAATTTGTAAACACCGTTTACAAGATCTGCTTCTGCCACTAAATGACCAAGTTTATTCAGAATAAGGCACCTGTCAGTTTCAAAAATAACCCTGTTTCCGTTTTTTATTAGCTCACTAACTGATAACAGATTAGTTGTGAGGTTAGGTACACATAACACATTTTTCACATTCACTTTGTAGTTATGACTTGTTGTTATTTCCATATTGCCGGAACACACAACACGTACTTTCATTTTGTTGGCTACAATTACGTCGGGAACACTCGGCGAATATTGTTTGTTTTGCAACCAATCTTCGTTCGTTGTGAAGTGCTGACTAGCACCCGAATCGACATAAAACTCGTTTTTATTGAAATCTCCACTGAGAAAAACAACGCTAAACGCGTTAGTCTGTTTTTTCTTCTCTGGTTTTTCATTTAAAAGTGGACATTGGCTTCGATAATGACCAATTTCTTTGCACTTGTAACAGGTTATAATTTTCGTGTTGACATTTGAGTTTGACGTATAAGAGGCTTGTTGTCTATGCTTGCTGCCGGCGCCGCCGCCATTTCCTTGACACTTACTTTTATTTTTTAAGTAACTTTTCGCAACCAATGCCGAACTGCATTCAGATTCACTTACTTGAGCTGATTCCATATCCAGTAATTTCGTTTTAATTGAATCAGCCGTTATACTGATTCCAGAGTGCTCGATAGCCATAATCATCGGCATGAATCGTTCTGGTAAACCGGCAAGCATCAACGAACCCACCCATTCATCGTTAATTTCGAAACCTGTACCGCTTAATCTTTGCGAGGTTTCCACTATTTGCGTCACATAATTTGTCATATTTTCACTGCTTTCTAATCTGATAGATATTAAATGACGAAGCAAAGTAATTCTCCGCGAAAATCCCGAATCGTCGAACAAAGTCTTCAACGTTGTCCACAATTGCTTCGTGGTCTTTGCGTTCTTTATGTGCACAAATAACGATGAATCTATCGTCAAAATAAGTTTTGCTCGTGCTTTTGCATCTGCTAGATCTGCGCCTGCTGTCGCGTTTGTAGGTTCTTGCTTCAGATACATGTTCGCACCCTCAAGTATCAGCAGATTTTCTACCGCGAACGCCCAGTCATCATAATTTTCACGACCTTTGAGCTTCGGCACGTTAGTCAGAAAATTGGAAGTCATTTTCAAGCACACAAACTAATGTAACTCGCAAAAAACTTATACTTTCACTTTTAAATACGGGATAAGCCCATAACCTCTAATAAAACACACGAGTAACGGTTGACGACTAACGAATTTTATTCATCATCCATAGACGTTCATAGACAACATTGTCTTCAATTACACTAGATGGCGCTAGTAACCGTATTCTAAACTATTATTTTGATATCAATTAACAACAAAAAATATTGTAAGCGAATGATCTTCTTGAGCAACATCTATGTTCTAACACGTAAGTGGAAACTGTTTTGGCCAATGTGTTGTCTATATGTAATGTATTATCTGTATTAATATTCGCTGTTTGTTTCCCATAATAGTAAATAAAAAAAAAAAAATATTTAGGGTTCCGTAGCCAAATGGCTAAACGGAACCCTTATAGATTCGTCATGTCCGTCTGTCCGTCCGTCTGTCACAGCCGATTTACTCGGAAACTATCAGTACAATAGTAATGAAATTTTCTAAGGATATGAGTCGTGTGAACCGCTACATAATTATGATACTAAATAGTAAAAAAAAATAAGACACTCGACTCGACGCGACTCCTATAACAAGAACTATTGATAGGACTGACGCTATTGATTACTGACATGTCTAATACTAAGTAACACGCGTATATAAGGACAGTGTTAAGTTTATAAATGTGACATGGTCATGTCTATAGGTACAAATTGGTCGTAATACGTATTGCACTAACTGCGTGTTATACCAAACACGTGTTGGACCAAATACGTGTTGACTTAGTACGTAAGGGACGGAACGCATGTTGGACGGAGTACGTAATGGACGAAATACGTGTTGACATTACACGAGTTGGACGAACTGCTGTTGGGCGAAATGAATGTTGGACCAAATACGTGTTGGACGAAATGCGAATTCAAATATCACTTGGACTAACTGCGTATTGGATGATCAGCTAACAAACCGAAGTTATTAAACACTGTATACCTACGAAATGTCCCTGAGCAACTAAAATGTTAATATTCATTAGTGGAAGCTTATGTATTTGTAATTTGTTTAACCTATGTGTATTGATAACGCCTGTTTGTTTCCCAAAGGTTTAAATAAATAAATAAATTAGAGATGATGGTAAGAGACCTGATGGTGTGTCTTTGGTTCCTTGGAGCTTGGGACGGATGTTGGTATGGGATGCTACTTGCGTAGACACCCTGGCACTGTCCCATCTTCAACGAACTACGTTTAAGGCAGCCGCTGCGGCTGAAAATGCCGAATTTTTAAAACGTAATAAATATAAGGGCCTCGGCAAAGAGTACGATTTTGTACCGTTTGGCTTAGAAACTTTAGGTTCTTGGGGCCCCAGCGCACGCAAATTGTTTGCTGAGATCGCGAAACGTCTGGTTGATGTAACTAAAGACCGAAGAGCTGGCGACTTCCTCGCACAACGCATCAGTATTGCGATACAGCGAGGAAATGCCGTCAGCATTCTCGGTACAATGCCACAAGGGCCTATATGTATCTACTTATTATATATATCGTCGCCTGGTACCCACATCACAAGCCTTAATTGAGCTTACCGTGGGACTAGGTCGATTTGTGTAAGATGTCCCGAGATATTTAATTTTAGCAAATTTCAGGGCTTTTTCTTAGTCAGACTTCTAGGATACCCACGGGTGGAAAGGGAGTTATGACATTCTTAAGCCGGCACCACGGCAATTTTTTTTTTTTAAATACTATCCTTTAAATATGTTTTGGTATTAATAATAATTTTAATATTATACATGTTCGATTTCATATAATTCGCTAATTATGTTCCACTACTGTTTTTACTATTGATACAATGATGACAAACAAATAAGTCGATTCTATTTACGAAACTACTTAGGTCTACTATTAACTAATGTCTTCGTGGCAATCGTGGCGAATGATTGTCATTTTTATTTTTTCCCAATAACTGTTAGGTGAACAAAAAAGTATGAATGGACAGTAAGCTTACTTTAGAAAACTGACACCAAAAAGTCGGGTCAAGTCGAAAGGATTGTACTTAAGGATGTTGTATGTGTACGATACATTTTTTAAGCTCAATTTTTTTCTACATCCTCAAGGAAAATACACTATTCAATAGACCGACGGAACCTTAAAACATAATTATATATACATAATGGAAAATTATTTATATTACCGAGGTATTATTGGCTAACATTTATTTCCCATCAAATAATGTACTTCGTATTTGAAAATAAATCATCAAACTAAAGGAAAATTCACTAGCAGTATCTGTCATGCTTTTGAAAAAGAATCCGCTTCGGAGTATGAAAATTTTAAAATGTTACATATTACACTTTTACGAACACTCAGAAAAGTTAAATAATTTACAAATAACCAACCTGTTATTCTCATCAGCTTCTAATGCTAATAGAAGAGCTTCTTCCTCATCAGATGACTTATACATATTGCTGTGATGGTTGCAGTTGATCATCTACTTAATATGTTATTTAGGTATCTGAAGCATGATTTTGACGCAGTGTATTTTAAGCTCCGGTTCGGAAGGTTTGCGTCAAAAAAGATTCGCGTGAAGCACGTCACTGCGATTTCGTACCGTCAGCGTATTTTAACTTTTTAAGCAGCGGTTTGGGGAGCAGGCGTCAAAAACGGTACGCATACGACGCGTCACTGCAATTTCGTATCGTGACCGTTTTTTAAGCTGCGGTGTGGTCGCACCTTTAGTTCATTACAAAGTTACGTACTAGGTCTAATAAACGGTTGATATTGTTACGTTCGTGGGGTGGTTTTTCTATAGAAAATGTATAAATAAGCCACTAATTAAAACGGATCGGACGGGAACGGGTGTTTTAGTTTAGTGTTTGTTCCTTTAATTACTAATTAAAGGAACAAACACTAAACTAAAACACTAATCACACACTTAACACTTCACACTGGTTCACTTTTACAAACTTTCTCAAACTCGCCGTTAGATCCGCAGTCTTCTCTCTGAGTTAGCTCTTCGCTGTTTAAATATTCATATTAATAATATTTGTAACCGGGCTTATAGAAATTTAGGTATGATACTACGTATGGGTTAACCCTTTAAGCGTCCCTGCACTTTTAAAATACTTTTTTATTCTTACGTCAGGAGTATTCTTGAATTCGGGTCTGTAATCTGGTCTCCTCAATACCATGTCCATATAAATCGCATTGAAAGAATACAAAATGTTTTCTTGAGGTCACTTTGTTACAGAACCGGTACTCCTCTGGAGTCGTCAGTAAAGTCTGCCAAGCGTTTCAACATGTATTCTCTTTGTAATAGAAGACTTTATTTGGATACGTTTTTCTTCTTCAAGATTTAAAAAAATGACATTTGCTGTCCAAATTTGTTACAAAATATAACTTTTAATGTACCGCATCGCTCCTTGCGTCCATGTAATTTGTTTTCTGTGAGTTTCGCACGAACTAATTATTCAAGGCATAGCTTTTTCAGGCGAGTTTCAAAAAGCTATAATGATAATTTCTATGACATCGATCCATTTATGCACTCTTTAGCCACTTTAAAAGAATATTTGAGATCCGAATTGTTGTAAATTGTTGTTATTACGTAATATTTTTAATTAGTTGCTAACCACTTATTGTCCCAACTCACCATGTCGCTTCTGTTCATACATATTTCTGTTATTGTATACATTTATGAACCTCCAGGTCTTTTTGTTATATACATTTGTACCATATTCATATCTGAATTATGTGACTGTATGTGTTCTAAATAAAATAAAATAAAATAAATAAAAACATATTATTTGAGAGTCTTTCTAAGTAATCGAAAGTTGAATGATAGCGAGATTCGTTAACCCTAGGCGTACAATCCAGCTTGAGCATAGTGACGGGCGCAGTAGCACTGAACACTGCACGCTGAACTCACTTGAGTTCAGTTCGACGTCGTGAACTGAGTCATCAAGCCGCGTCTCGATTATTGTTATGTATGAATGTTACACACGAGAATTCTCACTTGTCGAATAATATGCAAGAGTTGCATGGCCTTGCATCACAAGAGATGTGATGGCGAAAGATTCCACCTAGAATACCTAGATTACAGAACCATTTTGCCAAGATTGAACGGCTGAGAAGCACTTACCCGACGCTCTCTAAGGACGAGTTCCGTGGACGTGGCCGTAGTCAGGATGTGCCGGGTGGTCAGCACCGCGCAACCGGCGAGAGGATAAAGTCTTTTATAGACTGTACAGCAATAGCAACCCAGTAGTTGGGGATGGTCCTGCAAAGTAGGAGTGAAATTATTGTAATCGTCCTACGGGTTTATTTCGGAATAGAGAGTAAGGGAGTCGGTCACAGACCAACCACCTATACGAGTAGACGTATAAGCAGTGATCGGAACTATGGATGCAAAACTTAAACAAAACTTCAAAATCGACATATGGGAACACTTTAGCCAAGAAAAATAGGAAATAGATATTTTTTTACGGTCTACAAACTAGGTCTCACAACACTCACAACTACAGTAAAGATAGTAAACATAAATTGTAAGCAATTGAGATGTGCGCCTTAAAATAGTAGACACTACATGCTTAGAAACAGTTTAAAAAACGAAAAATGAAACAGAGATCAAAAATATATAAAACTATCAAAATAAACACCACCTTACTTAACCTTATTATTCAACAATTTGTATCCGATTTTATTGCCAATCTCGGAATCTTTAACTTACAATGTTTGGGTGTATAGATAAGTATATTTTCTGGATGTATGTGCTCTTTTATCCCCACTTGACAAGTTTTGTTCACTAATTATGAGGCTACTCGCGTTCGCCAGCCGTTATAGCCGGGCGGGGCGCTCGCCGTGCCCATTCAGTTGCGACCAACTAACAGATCCGTAAGGAGCGCTCGTTTTTACTAATCAAAAGTGCATTTACGTCTTTAAATGTCCACGTGTAGTGTGAAATGGTGTGGAAATACAAGAAAGAGTTCTAATTTTAAAACAGGCGGAATTACATTTTAAAGGTAAGACATATACAGGGTGGGCCCTGTAACTAAAGCAAAAAATCAAATGGAAGACTCCTCTGACTGCCTCTAGTTATTCGCAAAAGGTCCCAGTGTTTTAAAGTTATCCATTAAAGAGAAACAGTATGTTAAAGTTACGACCTATGAGTGATGTATCTAGGTATCACAACATTGTACCTTATTAATGATTAAACATATTGGTAGTTCAGTGGACATAAAACTAAATGAGCTAAAAAGTTTTTTTGAACTCATGGTTTTTTAACTGGTTTACCAAAAAAAAATTTTTTTTTTTGTGTTACACCGATTTAACTTTTTTGGTATAAGTCGACTGCAGTAAAAGTACATAAAAAAAAAGAAAAAAAAAAATTTTTTTTTTAAGTTTTAACTATTAAATTATGACTATTTATTGGGTTATTAGTGTACCGTTTCATTTTTTGCTTTAGTTACAGGGCCCACCCTGTATATAATTTATTCCGAGTCATCAGAGGCCAACTTAAATAGTCACTGACAAGTAGTTGAGGCGACAGTCACGCCCCCTTCTTTAGGCCAGCCATACACCTGTAAGTTCTTACGTAAGTGATAGAGACGGGGCTATACTAAGGAATGAGATAGGGGTTCACCTCTCGTTCCTTAGTATAGCTCCGTCCCTATAACTTACGTAAGAACTTACAAGTGTATGAGCGCTCTTAGTCTGCCCTTTTTCATCAAATCAAAAATTCAATGTGCTATTCCTTTCCTTTCTTATGAAGCACGTGTACCATTAGTGATGTGACAATGTTGGTTTCATTTATTACCAGCACGGAGCAAGGAAACACGTGTTTTGTCTTAACTAAGTTTTGCCGGATTTTCGGAATAGAGATGAAAATAAGGATTTTTTTAGGTAAGTATGTAATATTTAATATTTTCCAATCTTTGAAAATAAAGACCTTTAAAAATATCTTTGTTAGATTAGTCAGAATTAATTAGTAGTTTGTATGTTTTTCTTTTATTTAGTGCAAACTGCAGCCAAAAAGCTGAGCGTCCTGAACAAGGTAAAACGATACTTAACACCTGGACAGCTTTTAACAATATATAAAGCACAACTCCGATATTCCGCCATCATTTTACTATAGAAATTCTAGACGCACGGCCGGGATCCATCCTTACTTGGTAGATATTCCATTTATTCGCACGGAGTCCTTCGCGTCTTTTTTCCTTGTACGTACTGCCAAGGAGTGGAATTCCCTGCCGGCGTCTATATTTCCAAGATCGTATACGAGTAACCCGTCAACCTTCAAGTCAAGGGTGAATAGGCCTTTCCCTTCTGGGCAAACTCACTCCATCGTAGGCCGCATCTCTGCCTTGGCTAGTCCGTGGCCATGAGTAAGCACATTTCAAATTTAAAAAAGTTAGTATTAATAATTATATCTGTAAGGTCAATGCCTATTGATCGTCGATGTACGTGCTTCAGCTTCTTCCCATGGAAAGTGTCTGTGTCCAACGGGTCTTCCCTCTAGGTTCCGTTTACCCCTTCCACGCCGAACCTGATTTCTAATGATGTTGCCATGTAATGATTAAAGTTTACTTTAAGAGTAATGCGTAATACTTGCCATATATTTAAAATAGGGCCTAGATACACTGACGAAATCATGACATTCGGTCATCCGGCAGCGTGTAGTCACCTGACACACGCAATGATCGCAACCGAAATCCTAGCAATTGTCGTCACCCGAAAAAGTTTGATTGTCCTAAATATTAGGGGTTTTATGTAAATAAGACCTTACTTATTTGTTAGACATGTTGATTTTATTAATATACATCACACAATAGAGATTCACTCATCATTATATATATGTACATATATTTATATATCTGCTAATAATTGTTGTATAGACTTATGAACATAACCATACATCGGGGTTTTCGGAGCGGGAACGTTTGACATTAGCCAAAGAGTAGGTATTTACTTAAAAACAGATCGTACCCTAGTAGGTTTCTACCGAATGAATAATTGATTGAAAAATAAATAAGGATTAATCATACATATAGGTGCATATTTTATATTGGTCATTCATTAATTTCATTATCAACCTCTTCAGTTAAGTCTATTCATTTATAAGAAAATGCTTCATAGATATCGTCAAGATTGACATTGTATTAGACACCTATTGTCAACCGTTACCCTTGCTTGTCTAGTAGATAAACTTATATGCAATTGTATTTTAAAGAACTGTAAATAATCAGTCAACACAAATATGCCTCCGAGAAAAAAACTCGTTACGAGTTTATGCGTTCGTGGATAGAAAATAATCCAGAGATAGAGGTTCGAGATTCTTTATTATTTTGCACCAAGTGCAATGTGAGCTTCGCTCAAACGAAATCTAGTGTAACGCGACAATATTAATAGTTTATTCTGAAAATCGTGTCAACTATTCAATTTACAGGAGGTAATTAACTAAAGTTAATTTAATTGTTACCTTATATAAGTTATAAGACTTTTACAGAAATTTAAATAAAACTTTGTCACAGATTGTATACAACTCACAGAGAGGTTATTCATTAGGCATAATAAGATATTTTCTTAGACTAACATATCTGTTTATCTCTACTCTTTCTCAAATCATTCCCGCTCCGAAAACCCCGATGTATGAACATAACCTTACGAACAAATAAACATGGAAGCCGGACGCCATACTAAATTGCCTTTCTAAAACGGTCCTGAATTTTTGTTGACAAGTGTCACCCCCTCTTCAATGTATCACGGTAATGAATTTCAATATCAACCTATAAAAACATAAACCGTTTTTTAAAAATAGTTGTGATTGGTCCATCAAAGTTTTGATTGGCTATATTCTACAATATTATATTTATATTACGAAGCCATTAGAGTGTCCCACTGCTGGGCAAAGGCCTCCCCCTTTGTCTTCCGACTCTCCCGGTTTAGCGCGATCTCTTGCCAGTCGTTTAAGTATGCATCCAGATCGTCCCGCCATCTCCGTCTGGGCCTGCCGCGTCGTCGCCGCGCATTTTGTGGCACCCACTCCGTTGCTAATTTAGCCCACCGCTGAGGGTGCATGCGGCAGACGTGGCCGGCCCATGCCCACTTTAGCCTGGCAGTCTTGGCTCCGACATCAGTGACCCCGGTTTTGGAACGCAGCACTGAATTTCTCATTCGGTCGATCAGCCTCACACCTAGTATGCTGCGTTCCATGGCCCTTTGGCAAACCTTCAACCTGGTCTTCTGCGCCTCAGTCAGTGACCATGTTTGGGCACCGTAGGTTAGGACAGGCAGAATACACATATCGACGAGTTTCCTCTTAAGGTTTAACGGGAGGTCACCCTTTAAAAGTTCTTTCAAAGACCAAAAGCTTTTCCAGGCATTTTGGATCCGTCTATCGACTTCCTTGTCTTGTCTATGGCTGAAAGAAGCTAATTGGCCTAGATATGGGTACTCGTCGACATATGATATTATCTGCCCGTCTACCTCGACCCCACGTTCGGTGCTGTTGGTCATAATCTGGGTTTTGCTTCTGTTCATTTTGAGACCAACTTGAAGGCTCGCCAAACTGAGATCTCGAAGCATTTCTTGGAGCTCTGGGGCTGAAGATGAGAAAAGTACAATGTCATCGGCAAATCGAAGATTTGTTAATCTTCTGTTGCCGATAACAATGCCCTTATTCTCCCAACCGGCTGCCAGGCTACGAAACACTTGTTCGAGCGTGCTAGTGAAAAGTTTAGGAGACAGCGGGTCTCCCTGTTTGACACCTCTCTCAATTTTGAACGGCTGGCCCGGTGACTGTAGTTTAATGTTTGCGGTACTATTGTCGTAAATTGAAGTAAGCAGTTCTATGTAGGTAGGCTCGATGTTTTGATGACGGAGTGATTGAAATATGGAATCGTGTGTGATGCCGACCCACCAACCCGCATTGGACCAGCGTGGTGGGCTCAATTGGTCTAAACCGGTAATGACGGTAATCGAGCAGCCCTGGGGCCCAGGGGTGCTAAGAATGTCCGGACGTTAAAGACTTCGCACCGTCAAACGAACCTGGCACGCATCACGGACTCCGAGAATCTCAATGTACTGACATATAATGTACGCACCTTATTAAAAGATGACCGTGTGCTAGAACTAGAAAATGCATTACAGGATATAAAATGGGATGTAATCGGCCTCTCAGAAGTTAGAAGAGAAGGTGAGGAAACCACAGAAAGAAAAGACAGCATTCTCTACCACTACGGAACCACAAGCGGGAAAAATGGCGTAGGGTTTTTGGTGAGTAAGAAGTGGAAACATAATATAATTGAATTTAAGGGTCACTCCGACCGAGTCGCGGCAGTAAAAATAAGATTGACTAAATTATACACACTAACGATGATCCAAGCGTACGCTCCCACATCAACGCATAACGATGAAGACGTTGAGGAGTTCTACGATTCGTTAAATAAGGCCTGTGACGAACATCGTGGCACTTGGATTATGGTTATTGGTGATTTCAACGCTAAGTTAGGCAGCAGATGCGAAGAAGGTGATGAACAAGTACTTGGGGCACATGGCTTAGGCAACCGAAACACACGTGGCACTCGCCTTCTACAATTCGCTTTTGGGCAGGGTATGAAAGTCTGCAATAGCTATTTCCCCAAAAAAGACCAATGGATGGACCTGGGTCTCGCCAGACGGAAATTACAGAAATGAGATTGATTTCATATTAGCAACAAAATTAGATATTGTAAAAGACGTAAGTATAATAAACAAAATAAAATTTAGTTCAGACCATAGACCCATACGAGCAAAATTATCCTTTAACTTTAAAATTTTAAGACAAAAAACCCATTCCAATCGACTAAAAAAACTAGATAGAACCGCAATAACCAACAACTATGACACATTTAACTTAGAATTACAAAACCAGTTTGAAAAGTTAGGCAACGATGTCGGAGACCCAGAAGACCAATACCAGAAAATCCTACTTAGTATAAAAGCCGCCGGTAAGAAAGTAAAGACCGATTATAAAAACCACAAAAAGTTATCACACAGCACACTACAATTAATAGAGCAACGAAGAAACCTGCCAATCGCCTCCCATAATTATAACAGTTTAGATAAAATGGTAAAACGCAGTATTAGACGCGACATTCGAAACTTCAACACTATTGCAGTTAAAACTGCTCTGAGTAAAAATGTGTCTCTAAAAACTGCACGTCAATGTATCCATCAAGGAACGAAATCATGGATAAACCATTTAAATGACGATAATGGCACTAAACATAGTAACAGAGATAAGGTACTAGATATTTGCATCAGTTACTTCAAAGAACTATACTCTGATCCACTGAAATCTGCCCAAACCAAACAATATGTCTGTAACGAATCAATCGCACCGATCACATCACACGAAGTAAATCAAGCTCTACGGAAGATGAAATTCGGGAAAAGTCCTGGACCAGATGGGCTTAGCACAGAATATCTGATCCTCGGCAAACGCACGTTATTACCCTACATAACTAACTTATTTAACAGCATATTGCAATCTGGTCGAATTCCCAAACAAATGGTTCACTCCAACATCATACTTCTGCATAAGAAAGGAGACAAAAGCTCGCTTAATAACTACCGCCCCATAAGCCTTATCTCCCATTTATATAAAACATTCATCAAGGTTATAGAGTGTCGCATTGCTGGACAACTCGATAAAAATCAACCCCCTGAGCAAGCCGGATTCCGTCCCGGTTTTTCTACCACCGATCACCTTCACACATTAAATCAAGTAACAGAAAAATACCACAAATTTAACCTACCACTGTATATTCTACAAACGTTTGTCAAAAGGTGCGTTTAAACCAAAAGAGCATTCGCTGTTCTAGCGCCCGTTCTACGAAATCAACCAATCACGTTTTGTGTACCGATCGAATTTCGTAGATTGGGAGGTTAGAACAGCGAATGCTCTTTTAGTTTAACCGCACCTAAAGATGTTGCGCCGACATATGCGCGGTGTTAAGAAAAGCGCTATGTCCTGCCCATCTTGGCAAAATTGAACAATTGGTTTTGGGGGCATTTTTGAGCTGGCGTTAGACGTCCATGTTATATATGGTGGCAGACATAACCTAAAATTACTACGAGTTGTGTCATACTAACAAATTAGTGGGTACTCAAACCTTATCAAAATAGTTATTAATCAAATAGTTAATATTAATATACATTCTGTAAATATTTATTTATTTAACCTTTATTGCACAAAAGAAAAAACTTGACGTACAAAAGGCGGACTTAATGCCATAAGGCATTCTCTACCAGTCAACCTTTAGGCAAAGCAGAGAGATTGTGGGCGGTGCAACTAAAATAATAAAATATCACACTGATCAATGAGTATCATGATCATGACATTCGGACCATTATGTTTCTGTTGACTTATCTGACTCGCTCGGTACCACTACTAATATTTTTATCACTCTCCACATTTATCCAAGGCCGCGTTCTATCCGCCGCCACCACTGTACAGTATTTATTAGTTTTACTAAGTCCAGAGTTTGTGTAAGATGTCTCAATATATTTATTTATTTATTATTTATTTATTTACTAAGTCCAGGGACGTTTGACGTCCGACGTTAGATACTAAATATAGTATCTATCATTTCCCATTATTTTTGTTACTCTATACGGACCTGTAAACTTTGGAAGTAACTTTTTGCTTTTGTCTAAATTTTCGTTAAACGACACTTTTGTTATTTGAACCAAATCATTTAATTTGTACAATCTTTCTGGGTGTGCTTTTGAGTTGTGGTGATTTCGCATTTTTATTTGGCTTGATTTAATATTTTCTAAAGCCTCAGTTCTAATATTGTCTACATTTTGTGGACTATTAGTAAGTCCCTTTAATGCATCTTTCAAGGTAGCATCTTATAGCAGAAAACAAGCTCCGAAGGTGTCTTTTTTGTCACTGCGTTAACTGTCGTATTAATACTAAACTGAATTTTAGGAACTGCTAAATCCCAATCTTTTTCGTCAAGGCTTGAGCTTTGTGTGGCTAGAGCTCTGACAACTTGATGAAATCGTTCCACTTGCCCATTGGCACGCGGACACGCGACTGAATTGAGAACGTGTTTTATACTAGACTCAGTACAGAACTGTTTAAATTTTTTTGACGTAAATGCTGTACCTCTGTCACTAATAATGCGCTGCGGCGGCACAAAATCTTGAAATATATTTTGTAGAACCTTAAGAACACTCGCGGTTTTCGTATCTTTAACTGTTTTAACGAATACGTATTTAGAAAACCCGTCAACAATTTGTTAAAATATAAGCATTGCGCATTGCCGCGTTTGCTTTTCACAAACGGCCCCTAATGCTCAATGTGAATGGTCTCAAAAGGTTGACTAGTTTTTTCTATGATAAATAAGCCCTTGCTTTGTCTGTATGTTGTCCTTATTGTAAGCATATTGCAAACAAGAGCTTACATATTTTTTTATAAATTTGATCATTTTAGGAAACCAATACTGGCTTTTAATCCGCTCTATTGTTTTGTTAACACCAAAATGGCCTATTATATCATGGTTAATTCGGCATACTTGCCATCTTGCACCTTTTGGGATAACCAATCGCAACTCATTGTCATTAATTTTTCGAAACAACTTTAGTTACCTAGTTAGTTAACTTCGAAACAACTTATTGTTTTTGAAGATGTAATGCTTTTTGATGTCGTGAACATCATGTTCGATATCTGGTTTTAAAAGTTTAGATATTCTGTTAATTTCTGGACCTCCAAGTTGGAGAGTTAATAGCCAATCGTTTTGTTGAATATGTAAAACTGGGATTACATTTTCAGCTGCGCAATCATCATTATGCGCAATCATTATTATGAAAAATGTAGTCAGGGCTAGGTATTAATATTAAGGTAATCCCTCCGACTTAAATAAAACTCGCTATCACACATTAAGCAATCGCTGTAGCACTGTTTGTTGCGATGCTCAAAGGCGCCATATTCATCAATCAGTGGAGAATGGAGACCCTACAAAAGTATGGAAGTTTCTTAAGTCGCTTGGAGTTGGTAAGTCTCAACTGAATCCGTACTCTAAAGATTTATTTATTTATTTAAACTTTATTGCACAAAAGTAAAACTTAACGTACAAAAGGCGAACTTAATGCCATGAGGCATTCTCTACCAGTCAACCTTAAGGCAAAGCAGAGAGATTGTGGGCGGTGCTACATCTATCCAGTAAAATAATATGAACAAAAACATATATATCATATCTATACCTACACAAATATATACATGAACTAACTACATACATACATTAAAATACATATTATAACCGATGAAATCAACTAAAACAGAAAAACTAACAATCCTTCATTCCGTTAGCAATGAGAGCACGTAAGGATTTCTTAAATATAAATTTACTTGGAGAATTTTTGATGCTAATGGGGAGTCTATTCCAAAGACGCGCCACTTGCACGGTGAACGAATTTGACATGAAGCCAGAATGGTGATGAGGGATAGACAGAGACATATTACCGGAGGAGCGAAGTTGACGATTGCGAGTGACGCCATAGAACTTAAAGAGTGAACTAAGATAATCAAGAGATTGTGGATCATTAAGAATAGAGAAGAGAGTGCAAAGCAGGCGAATATTGCGTCGTTGGCGTATAGGAAACCAGCCAAGCTGAGACCGAAAGGAAGATATGTGATCGTACTTACGCAGACAGAAGATGAAGCGAATACAGTTGTTGAGGAGGCGTTCCAGCTTATTTAAAAGTTCTTCGTTTAAATCAGGACAACACACATCACCATAATCAATAATAGGTAAAATAAGGGCATTTACCAACAATACTTTAGTACTAATGGGCAAGAAGTGCTTCAGTTTGTTAAGAGAGTGAAGGGAGCCCATAACTTTTCGGCTAATTTCAGTGACCTGTGCTCTCCAGCTCAGCGTACTGTCCAAAACAACACCCAGGTCCCTGACATTTTCACTAAACCGTATTGGGCAACCATTGAAAGTTACTGGTGTAATCGTGTCGATATCAAATTTCGCCAGCTGCCGCGAACTGCCGATAATAATGGCCTGGCACTTTGACGGATTTACAAAGAGACCGAATCTTTCAGACCATTGCTGAATATGTAAAAGATCTTGATTTAGCCTACTAATGCAAGTTGGAAGGTCAGTCACAGCACACTTCTCGTACAGTTGCAAATCGTCAGCATAAACATGGTAAGTACAGCGAAAGTCAGGCGTAATAAAATTGATAAAAGTAGAAAACAGTAGAGGAGATAAAATTCCGCCTTGCGGCACGCCAGTAGCAAGATCACACCAATCAGACAACGACCGGTCAACTCGAACCGCTTGCTGGCGACCACGCAGGTAGGAAGAAAACCAATTGAGAGCCGTTTCTGAGACTCTTAGGTGCTTGAGCAGGGCAAGAAGAATGTTATGGTCAACAGTATTAAAAGCGTTGGAAAAATCTATAAGAATAAGTACTGTGACCATTTGATCCTCCATGCCCCGCCTTATGTCTTCTGTCACCTTAAGCAGCGCAGTGCAGGTACTGTGACTTGGACGAAAACCAGACTGGAAGGGACTCAACAAGTTATGAGTATGTACAAAGCACGAGAGTTGCTTGTGAACTACCGCTTCAGCGATTTTCGATAGAAAGGGGAGAATTGAGATGGGTCTGAAATTGCTGAGAGTGGAAGGATTACTATCTTTAGGTAGAGGAATAACGAAAGTTTTGCGCCATATAGAAGGAAATTTGCCTTGGGCCAGTGAGAAATTGGGGGTTCTGCCTTTTCTCCGAACTTTTTTTGCCCGAATTTCATTTGCCAACCAACATTTCGCCGATGGTTCACTTTGACAACCAACTATTAGCAAATTTTTGTATGACAACGTTTCATTTGGCAGAATTATTATAAAACGGATTATTGTGATGACACAATGCTTTTATCATACTCATCATTTGTCAAATCTTTCACTAGGCCGAATAACGTTTCGTCATCCTTTTCGTATATGTGTAAAGAATACCGTTAAAAAACATTTCACAGAGTCCAGTTAGGTACGACGACGAGCGAAGCGAGGAGGAGTGTTAGGTGAAACCGTGACCTTACAGCGCGCGAGCCGAGCGAGCGAAGCGAGCGTGCCGCGGCAGCGGCCGGCGAAGCGCCAGAACCGATTATTTTGTTATTAGTTAACTAAATGTATATTATACCAACTAAACCATAAACCTCATGAAAATATGTATTATAAAAAGTTCCAATCAAAAACCAAGCCCAAAGATTGAATTGCCAACCATTTAGTTGGGAAATGAAACGATTCATACAATTCAATTAGAACATGATCATTCGGCGAAATGACTTTATGCAAAAAATTGGTTGCGATGTAATATTCGTACAAACAATTTTCGGAGATGATTTAGAGAACCGAGAAATTGATTATGTCAGCTATCACAGGAAGCACACAATCGAGGATAGACACAATCATGTGACGGCTGACATCATCACAACCCACTGCTTTTGACTTGATAGCTTTTATAATGCCCTTGATGTCGTTAGGGGAAACAGGAGAAAAAAAGAAAGTATCAGAAACATTGGAATCCAAGGAAGAGATGTATGATAGAGTACTGGACTTAATGGGTGCGTATCATAATGAATACGCACTTTTAGTATAATTACAGTTTACAAACGTTCATAACGTATACTAACGTTAGGTATAATGTATTAAACATCTATTTCCAAATAGTATAATATAAAAATAATATAACGTTAATAATATATACCGTTCTTTAGTCTAACGTACATATTAACGAATTCCGTCTCATATATCAATATAAAGGTATAAAAGTTAAAACATATACTAACATCTGATATAACGATATAAATATAACTGCCAGAAAAGTAAGAAAGTTAGGTTAAGTTCTACAAAAAGGTTATATTACTTACCCTTTTCAATCCGTTCTAGCCTCGAAACCTAAGCAATCCAAGTAATAAATCAGGGTAAACCCGACTTGGATTGGTTAGGTTTCGAGCGTATAGTTTCCCGGATAAATAAAATACCTACTTACTTTTAATTCATTGTTTACGCATCGTCATCCTTGCGAAACCAAAAAAAGGGGGGGACGGGGGGGCGTAGCCCCCCACAAGGGGGGCTCGGGGGGCGGAGCCCCCCGCATTAAAAAATGAATTTGTACATCCCCTACTCTAACCTGGATAGGTTCGTTAGGTACCTTTTATCCCTTAGAGCAGAAATAGAAGCCCCGCGCAGCGGGGCTTCGTCGACCGGTTCCCAGGTCTAAATCGCTTCCTATACGGATACGGCTTAATAAACGGATAAATAGTAAATCAATTCAAATGAAATATAATGATAATTCTATAGTTTAATTATAAAAAAAAATTGTAGGGGCTTATATTTTGTGTAAGATAGTTGTTTTGTATATTAGATTATTTCAATGTTATACCAATTAATCGTTATCGTAAACGATAAAACGATGTTACGTTCATTATACATTTTACAATTATTCATTTAATAATTATACCTTTTATACGTTATATTTATTACACGTTAGGCATTATACATTTATACAAACTGAATTTATACATTATGATTTATATAGCATAAGTTCGTATACGTTATATTACTTACCCGTGTACAGGTGCGTGCTTGTCGAAAAGCCTCAGCAGGATTTGATAAAACAATGAAACTTTAACCTCAATAGTAGAGGCAGAGTGCACAGGCGACCAATCTAAAGCAGTTGCATCCTTTAAGAGGGAATCACAATCAACCTTGGCAAAGCTACGCATGTTTATAAGAGCAGGTTTGAATTTGGGAGCCCTTATTTTATAGGATGCAAAAATAAGGTCGTGATGGGAGAAACCTGAAGTTAAGAACTGACCCTTCTTAATAACCAAATCAGGACACGAAGTGATTACGACATCCAACCATGTGTCAGATGTGGCAGTATGATGAGTCGGAGCAAGAGGAAGGAGTGAGAAATTTACCGACAGAATCATAGACCTCAATTTGCGAGCATGAGCCGTATCTCTAGAAAGATCAGTGTTTAGATCTCCCATGATCAGGTGATGTGTGTAATCTGAACAGAGGGCTTCGAGAACATGTTCTAGATCGGAAAAGTAGTCAATGGTAGGAGGGCTATAAACTACACCCAGAACTGCTTTAACCCCCTTAACATTCACCTCAAGAAATAGCCATTCCGCTTTGCCAGAATAAGTAGAACTAGTGGAATTTAAAATTTTGTACGGGATGGTACTTCTGAGGTAAATTGCTACGCCACCGACACCCTTGCCAGTACGATCATTTCTGATCAACACATAACCGGGTAACGCATAGGATGTTGAATCAAGAGTAGGCTTTAACCAACTCTCCGATACTAGAATGGCATGGACGAAGTCAGATTGAAACGTTTCAATGAGTTCACTGTAGTGAGAAGGGATACTTTGGGCATTGATATGGCATACATTAAAGTGGCAGGAATTCAAAAATTCTTGGGACACAAGTGTACCCAAAGTATGTGACATATCAATTGAACTCAAGGAATGAAAAGAACTGTCATCACTAGCGGAATAAAAAGTTTCATCATCGGACATAGACATAAAAATATATATAAGTAACAAAAATAATTATAAATAACAATATTATATATGTATATATATGAGTACGGTATATGCAACTGTTGCAAGATGCAACTCCCAACTATCCAACCAATACTCATGCTTATCCTGCTGGCCAAACTGTGGGATTACAAACAGAAAAGAAAGACATAAAAACAACAAACACATACACCAAAATGTAAATGGCAGTAAGAGTTACTTAATGTAGAAAACTATTTTAAACTATATCTCAAACACGCAGAATGACGTACTAAATGTCAAAGTAGTATAGCTTAGTGCTTTCGCCTGTACACAAAGACTAAAAAAAAAAAAAAAGTTGTGTCAAGTGTCAACTGTACATGCCAAAATTGACAAATTAAACGTCAGAAGTTACAAGTAAGTAAGTAAAGATGTAGATTTCGAACAGCTTAATCAGCATTTCTGTCCCATTTGGTGGCTCTGCTAAGTTCAAGACACTTCAATGTCTGTCCTCTCTTACCACTCCAGACTCTTTGCCGTTTACTTTCTCTTCTTTTACTGACAGGGATGTTAGAAGGAGTATAGTATCCATTATGTCGAATACCGTTGGTGCTGGTTGCTTTAGCCGTAACAATGATTCTCCCTCTCCTTGACCTGCTTGTTTCCGTCATCACATGTATCCTTAATAAATCTATCTCGTTGAATACCTTTTCTCTCAAAAGTACTTGAGAGCGCCTAGTTCACCAGCAGCTGACTTCCTTCCCAAATGAAAATGATCTCCTTAATCCATTCCAGGCTGGTTTCCATTCCGGTCATAGTACGGCTACCGCTCTCATCAAGATTACTGACGACATTCGGGCTGGAATGAATGATCGGAAGCTAACATTATTGTCAGCCTCCGTAGCCTAGTTGGTAGTGACCCTGCCTACGAAGCTGGAGGTTCTGGGTTCGAATCCTGGCATTATTTGTGTATTTATTTATCACAAATATTTGTTCCTTGGTCATGGCTGTCTATTAGGGTGGTCTACGTTTGTATGGAAAAAAAATAAATATCTTTTTTAATGGGGTACCCTCTTATTTTGTAACAGCTATTACGTTGATAAAATATACCAAGTTTCGTAATTTTATCTCAACTACAAAGTGGTGCTCAATGCCTTTGAAAAATATAATATTCTATGAATCCCAAAATAAATAAATATTTTATATTTATGATTTTTATGTCAGTAATTGCTTTAATACTGTTCAAAACGGGATTTAAAAGTCGTGTAGGTAAAAAATACATTTTATTTTTATTTTTAATAAATTATTGATTCGGTTGACTTTTTGGCGAAGATTCAAATAAGCTTAAAAAATAGAAAGAAAAATTAACTTCTTCTATGTTACTTAAAAATCCTATGTTAAACAGTCTAGAAGCAATATCTAAAATAAAAAGTTAAGAAACAGTAATTTAATTTTTTCACTTTTTCATTATATGGAAACAATATAAAAAACATCAAAGGCGTTGAGCACCACTTTATAGTTTAAATAAAATTATGAAACTTTGTATAATTTATCAACTTAACAAATGTAACAAAATAAGGGGGTGCCCCATGGGAAAATAAAATAAATGGTTTTTTGGACCACCCTACTGTCTATGTATATAAGTATCTATATGTATCTATCTATTATATATATCGTCGCCTGGTACTTGCATCACAAGCCTTAATTGAGCTTACCGTGGGATTAGGTCGATTTGTGGTAACCGTTTTAATGGCGGGACCAGATCCTGAATTTGATCGATTCATACTGCATTATTTAGTACTGAATTTGTACTATTTTGTACCTGTTGTAAAAAAAAATGTACCTCTTCTATTTCAAAGTTATATTCAATCAGTCTGGTCCCGCCATTATAACGTTATAATGGCGGAACCAGATCCTGCTACTCCCCGCTACCTCAAAGATCACTTAAGTTTTTAAAAATCTGCTAGAGCTTCTCAAAAGTATCTTCTTAACGTTCCATCTTCTTTTTCAACATTTTACAATAGTTCTTTTACTTTCCAGGCTATCAGACTTTAAAATTCCCTGCCTGTTGACATAGTGCGAGCTCAATCTCTTGCTACCTTCAAGGCGCATCTTAAGGAACACTATCTGACTTTCCCATGATATGTTATTGTTGTAATTCCATCCTGTCATCTATATATATATACAGTGTGTCTTTCATAGCGACATTGCTTTTATTATTTAAAGATAGATTAAAGTGTTGTCAACCATTTTAGTAAAAGAATACAACGATTGCCTTTATTATTTAAGAGTAATTAATTTTTATAAAAATCTCGAGCAGCAATGTAATGCAAACATTTGACGTTTCTGAGAGGAAAAACTAGTTTTGTTTTCATTTTAATTCGATCAAATCATTAAAGTAACTGCGAACTGTTGCCGACGTTAACTTATTTACTGAATTATCCATTACTAGAAAATACTACAATTTAAAACATGCGAGATTTGGACTACACTAGCACAACAAATTTACATCAACAATTATTTCTGTGTCTTACTGTCTTAGCCAGCACATTTTGAATCGTATTATTCACTGAACTGATATCAAAAATCACTGCACATACATTATCACTTCTTAGAAATCACATTACCTAGTTCAAACATTTTTATTAAATTTATTAGGAAAGTCTGTTGATCAACAAACTTGATGTTATCTTGACACTTCAACTCAATCAATGTGAAGTTTTCAATCGGTACATAAACAAAACGATTATCTGATTCCGCCTTCTTAGTTAACACAAAATTACCTAGCGCTTAATCGTCTCTGTCACACTTATAATAAAGAATGACAAAGACGGAAAACTAAAATACGCTACTGAGCGATAGCCATTGGCAACTTGGCTAGGCACCCTGGGCTGTTAAGTCCTTTTCTTATGAACAAGGGTCATGATTTTTGACGGACTTGTCATCGAAAAGTGTCACCGACATGTAGGATGTAAATAGGTAGGTAATTAATCGTAATTGTCAGGATGTCACTAAGAGCGAGATTTCAATGAAATCATATGTCAATTGTTAGGTTTAATTTATTAGTTATTGTTATTACTGATACATTGCGCGCCGAATTAATTTGTATGAATTTTTTTTTTAATACTTTAACTAAATATCCTAATTTCAGTTTATTAAGACTTGTACTTTCACCCCTTAAAAACAATGTCGTTATGAAAGACACACACTGTATACATAGATGACACATAGATTTTGACGCCATTAAATCTGGGCGCAAAGCAATAGTCTCGACCTTAACGAGGACAAGTGCACCGTCATGACCTACTCTCGAGGGCGATCCCCTTTATGCCTGAATTATGCAATCGAAGGGAAACCTTTGAAGAGAGACAATGAAATTAAGGACCTCGGCACATGGTTTGACTCGCAGCTCACATTTCGTCCACATATATCCAGGGTCTGTGGTGAGGCAGCGAGATGTCTTGGGTTCGTTATCCGCCAGGCCAAAATCCTTTCGAACATCAAGCCATCAGCATCTTGTACAATGCATTTGTTCGCAGCAAATTGGACACTAATGCCGCAGTCTGGAATCCGCATGAAAGGAGCTTTATTCTTCTCTTGGAACGCGTCCAAAAGCGACTCGTGCGATTTCTGTATAAAAAAATCTATGGCTTTTACCCCTACTTGTATCCCACTTTGTTTATTCTGGGAATGGTGGATCACACAAGTCTTGAGGCCCGAAGGAATATTTATCTGGTTAAATACTTCTTTCGGCTCATCCGCGGAGTAGTGAGTAATCCCCGACTACTCTCCTTTATGTCAATTCAAGTTTCTCTGATTTCGCTCCGCGTTCGCAACCGAGGCCTGTTCGCCCTACCACTGGCATCGGCAAGGACCCGCGCGCTCTCTTTCTCTCCCTTACACCGAGCTCTATCACTACTGAACAATATACTTATTGGTAACAACCAGCTGGACCTGTTTTACAGTTCTGAAAACCGATTTCTGACAGCAGCTGGTCGCTACCTAGAATCAATTGTTGCTCCCAGTTCAATTCAATGTTAATTTATTTTTCTTTAAAAACGTTTTATTTGTTTCGTATTGTCAATGTATTTATAATCTATAATGTATTTATAATGTTATTGAAAATGTTATAATGTTTACTTATAATAATATGTATTTTGAAATGATTTTAAGTTTTTACGAGATATTGCTGACATTAGAATTACGATAGAATTAATTGTTTTAATATACATATAGACAATAATGTAGTTAATTATGTATAAGTAGTTGTCATGTTAAAAGTAAAGTACCGGTTAGCACGTAAGGTTTAGCTGTTAGTGTTGACTGTATAAATAAATAAACAAATATATGTATATATCTTCTGGCTATTCAAAATCTATAAATATATATAGGGTGATTCTTGGGTCCAAAAATATCCAAAAAATAAAAGAAAAAAAAAAAATTATGAGTTAATTGATCCTCAATTGTTAGTTAAAAATAAAATAGCCTTTATTTCTAGCTTTACAAAATTCAATAATCAATAATATTTTCACTTAAAAATTATAATAAATAAAATTTTATATTTAGGTTGGTATTCCGTAAGTAGATTAAATTATTCGCTAGATGCCCATTTGTAGGCAAAGGCCTCCTCCATTTCTTTCCATGCATCCCGATCTTTAGCCGTCCGTGTCCAGGTACCACCCGCGACTTGCGCGATGTCGTCGCTCCAGCGCCGCCGCGGCCGGTGCGCGGGCGCGTCTTCGCGCGGGCGCCAGTCGAGTACTTTCTCGCTCCATCGCGCATCCGTTGTTCTCGCTAGGTGTCCGGCCCAGCGCCATTTAAGCTTACACGCCAGCTCGGCGGCGTCTATTAGTTTTGTCTGCGCTCTGATTTCATTATTTCTTTTTCGATCTTTCAGACGTAGTCCTAACATGCTCCTTTCGGCTGATCTTTGGAATACTTTAATTTTGTGTATTGTATCATTTGTAAAGGACCAAGTCTGACACCCGTAGAGAAGTGTAGGAAGTACCACTGTATCCATTGCTTTCTTTTTCAGTTTTACGGAAAGGCTTGATTTAAATACTTCCTTGAGTGACCAGTACTTTGCCCACGCGGCCTTTATACGTCGTTCGACTTCGTAAGCAGTTCCATTTTCGAAAGATATATTTTGTCCGAGGTATACAGGGTGTAATCGTTAAGTGTTGCCAGGCCATAATTCCGTAAATATAGCAGATACCAGAAAACTTCTAGCTGATATCAAAAGTACGTTACCCAACGAGTAAAATTACACTAATAACTTTTTTTTAATATAATCAGAAATATCTCGAATATTAACTTCAAACCCTTCCATACATTTAGTACGTAAACGTTCATTCAAAGAGTAGTTTAATACGAATATTTTTTTATTTAGGAATAAATGTTAGATTAATTATTTCATAAACGGTAGTATTATTATTTTATTACAATGTTTTCCTACAAATAACGAATCTCTAACAGTTTTATCTGTTATGACACCCGACGTTTTTTAAGGCCAGTCGTCATACTAAATGTATGGGAGCGTTTAAACTTACTATTTTTAATATTACTCCATCTATTTAGAAAAAGTTATTAATGCAATTTTATTCGTTGGGTAATGCACTTTCGATATCAGTTGGAAGTTTATTGATATCTGTTATATTTACGGAATTATGGCCTTGTAAGTGTGGCCACACTTAACGATTACACCCTGTATGTAATCATCTACGTAGTCTAACGTTCCTGAGTTAGTAGCTATAGGTATTTTATTTCCATTAGTAATAGCGAACGTTTTTCTCTGGTTCATCTGTAGTCCACATTTTTTACTTTCCGTATCCAGCGCATTTACCATATATTCCAGATCTTTGTGATTTTCCGCTATTAGTACTATGTCGTCGGCGAAACGTAGATGATTCAAGTGTTCTCCATTTATACGTACGCCGACGCCTTGCCAGTCCAATTTCCTGAAAATAATTTCTAGTAGGCTTATAAATAGATTAGGTGAAACAGGATCGCCTTGTCTCACTCCTCTCTCTATTTTGATAGGATTTTCCTCTCGCTCTAGCTTAACCACTGCCTTGCTATCTTTGTAGATGGTTCTTAAAATATTAATGTATTGGTCTGCTATGCCTTGTTCACTTAGTGCTTGCCATAATGTGTCGTGAAATATGGAATCGAAGGCTTTTGAGTAGTCTACGAACGCTATGTAGAGTATCTTTCCCCATTCTCTATATTTTTTTATTATTTGTTTAAGTGTGGATATATGGTCGATTGTAGAATAACCCTGTCTAAAGCCGGCTTGTTCTCGAGGCTGGTTGAAATCAATGCATTTTGAAATTCGTTTTAGAATGATACTCGTGAACGACTTATACATAGTTTGCAGTAGACTTATAGGGCGGTAGTTTTCAATGTCAGTAGGATCTCCTTTTTTATATATCTTTTGTATGTCGTTAAATATTTGTGTAAGCCCTTACACAAATATTTAACGACATACATAGCTTTGAGTGTTTCGTTCGATATTCCGTCGCTTCCCGGTGATTTCATGGGCTTCAGGCGTAGTATAGCGCTTCGTATTTCAGATTGGAGAAGTGATGGGATCTGTTCTTTTTCAGTTGTACCTGCTGTAATCGTAACGGGTATATTAGATAGAGATCCTGTTTGCTTTGGTTTTTGGTAGAGTCGCTTATAGAAATCCGATGCAATTGTTATTATATCTTCTCTATTAGTTTTTTGGCAATTTCGTTTTTTCAGTTTCGTGATCCAGTGTTTTTTCGTATCCAATTTCTTTTTTGCTCTCTTGATAGATGTTCTCTCTTCTAACTCTTTTTCTATTATGTTATATCTTAGTTCTTTGGTATTTCGTTGTATTTGTTTTTTAATGATCCGATATAGAGCAGTTAATTGGTTTTTATCTTGTCTTGTTTTATTATTCTTATTTTTTAACTTATTTCTTTCCTTAATTAAATTCTCAAGATAAGGTGTTAGCAATGGTGGGGTAATTTTATTTATCTGTGGCAAATTACTAATCGATGTTTTGATATTTTGAACGAGATAGTCATAGTTTGTTTGCATTTCGTGCTGTTCGTAGTGCTCTTGTTTCTGTTTAAAAATATTTCTAAGTGATTCTTGCTCTATCGGATTGAAGTGAATTTTTGTTTAAGTTTTTATATGGTTTCGTGGATTTTTAAATTTTTCAGTGGATAGTGTGGCTCGAACAAGTCTGTGGTCTGAAGGAAAACTAGTATTTATTACTTCTATGTTCGTAATTCGCCGCTTGCATTTCGTTGCCAGAATGAAATCGATCTCATTTCTAACTTTTCCATCCGGTGAGGCCCAGGTCCATCGCTGTTTATTATTTTTCTTAAATAATGTATTCGTAACATATAATTGGTGCTCTAGACAAAACTGTAACAGTTTTTCTCCTCTGTCATTCCTTTTCCCGAAACCCCACTGTCCCATGACCCTTTTGTCTTCACTGGTAGTTTCGCCAATTTTTGAGTTGAAATCACCCATCACAATTAAGTCTTGGTTTGTTCTAGGGCTAGTCGGACTTCTTGGTAGAAGATATCGACGGCTTCATTACTGTAGGATCCTGTGGGTGCGTAGCATTGAACCACAGTGGTAGCTTTGTTGCCGAGCTTAATGTCCAGGCGTAAGACTCTGTCGGATATTGGTTTGATGTCAATTATATTAAGTTTTAATTCTTTCCTGACGAGAAATCCCACACCGTTTTTTCCTTTTATTTTTCCGCAATAAATGAAAATAAATGAACCATATTCTATCACATCTATTCCTGTTTTTTTTACTTCGGATAGTCCAATGATATCCCATTTTATTTTATTGAGCATATTGTTACGCCGATGGCATGATAAAAACTACAAATATGATTTTAGACACGTTAGAAGCGTTTTCAGCAGGCTGAAATGTGTTTTCAGGCCGTTTCAGAAGGTCCTCTTTCACATACTACAAAATCAAATATTCACCCCAGATACCGTCGTTTTCAGGCGCCTGAAACATGTTTTCAGGCCGTTTCAGGATACCCTCTATCGGATGGCGCAATAACCTGAAAACCCGTTTTCAGGCGTTTTCAGGACCCCTTTTGAGCCTCTCAAGTACAAATCGGTATACAGGGCGTCCCACGGCGATGCCACATGGAGGTAAAGTACCTTAAATATCATAGATAGCGAATTTTGCTGAAAGAAGACTTTATTTTATTTTTAAGACTTAGTAAAATTGCATTCAAATTTTTTTGTTTTTTTTTTTGAAAAAAAAAAATGTTTGGTAATAAAAACATTGCGACTGCGGAGTAGTGCGGAGAAAAAATACCTTAATTATTGGAAATGAACATCTTACTTAAAGAAGACATCATTTCGATTTAAAAAACAAGTTCCAACTTGTTTTCAAATTTTTTTGAATAAAAAAAAAAACTTGAATGATTTTTTTTTGTTTCCGACCTATGTTATTTGTTATTTAGCAAAAAAATAATTCTCACATTGAATTCTTTCGTATGACAAAGCTACAGGATATTTTTTTCTCGTGTAGCGGGTTCTATTCCCGGGTTAACCATGAAATTATTTAAATGCAATTCAAAATGTTTTTTAAATCGAAATAATGTCTTCTTTCAGTAAGATGTTCATTTACAATAATTAAGGTATTTTTCTCCGATGTCGCGATTTGTTTTCCATGCAAATTAAAAAAAAAAAAACAAAAAATTTTAAAACAAGTTGGTACTTGTTTTTTAAATCGAAATAATGTCTTCTTAATTATTGTTTTCTTTCAGTAAGATGTTCATTTACAATAATTAAGATATTTTTTCTTCGATGTCGCAATTTGTTTTCCATGCAATTTTATTAAAAAAAAAAACAAAAAAATTTAAGACACTTACAGTACTTGTTTTTGAAATCGAAATAATGTCTTCTTAATTATTGTTTTCTTTAAGTAAGATGTTCATTTCCAATAATTAAGGTATTTTTTCTCCGAAGTCGCGATATTTTTTTTCCGTACATTTTTTTTTTCAAATTGCATTCAATAAAATTTGAATGCAATTTTACTAAGTCTTAAATATAAAATAAAGTCTTCTTTCAGCAAAATACGCTATCTATAATATTTAAGGTACTTTCCCTCCATGTGGCATCGCCGTGGGACGCCCTGTATAGCTAAATTTCCCATAGGAGTGAAAGAGAAAGCACTATTAGATAGAGACAGCACGAAAGAATGTTCTGGAAAGATGTGAACGAGACAGCTATAGAGAGAACATTCTGGACGGGTGTGAAAGAGAAACCTGTAGAAAGAGACAGCGATACTCTAGAATGTTCGCGCACCTAACTCGGGAACTTTCTAGAGTCGAATCTTCTCGTAGATTTGAGTGGCTGGTATAAATACACAGCATGACCCGGCCGAGGAGTAGTTTCAATTGAGACAGCGAAGAGATAACATCAAGAGCGAAAACTGCGAATCGACTGCGAGTTTGAGAGTGAATCAGTGTGACGTGTTAAGTGTGTGATTACTGTTTTAGTTTGGTGTTTGTTCCTTTAATTAGTAATTAAAGTGTCAGTTTTAATTAGTGGCTTGTTTATACATTTTCTATAGAAAACCCACCCCACGAACGTAACATTTGGTGTCAGAAGTGGGATAGAAAATGGGTATAACGCCACGTGACAACGAGACCGAGCCAAAAGGAGTTGTGACCCGGAGCCAAGCTGCACGCGAGGAACCTGCAGCGCGGGAGGATATTGCAGTACCTGAAGAACCTCTAGCATGTGAGGATACTGCATCTAAGCCCGGAACGTCTGGTTTGCAGGCTAAGAGTACTCAAGACGTAGACCTCAGAACTATTCTGATTCTCCTGAAGGAGCAGTCGCGGAAACAAGAAGAACAGTTGCGGAAACAAGAAGAACAGTCGCGGAAACAAGAAGAACAGTTGCGGAAACAAGAAGAACAGTCGCGGAAACAAGAAGAACAGTTGCGGAAACAAGAAGAACTGTCGCGGAAACAAGAAGAACAGTCGCGGAAACAAGAAGAACAGTCGAAATTGATTCTTCAAGAGTTGCACAAGGCTGCTACTGAATGGAAGCAAGAAATGTACGAAGTCCAAGGGAAGCTCAGTGACATGGAGAACAAGATTCATGTTATAGAGGAAGCGGTTGAGCGTCGCCTCCAGAAGCTTGAATTAAAAGTAGCTAATGGCATCAGTACCTGCGCACCCGAGATATCTGTGCCGGGAGGTGGAAAATTTAAGGCACCTCCTTTTGATGGAACATCTTCGTGGGCGGCGTACAAGCTACAGTTTGAGTCCGTGTCCAACGCAAACGGTTGGAGTAAGGAGCAAGCGATGACGGCTCTGACGCTGGCACTTCGTGACGAGGCTCTTACAATTCTAGAAGCTCTTGGAAAAGAGCAAACTTACGACCGGCTTCTAGAAGCATTAGAAGCCCGTTACGGAGACAGTCATCTGGAACATGTCTACCGAGCTCAGCTGAAAGACAGAACGCAGGGACGTAATGAGACATTGCAACAATGGGCCCTGGAAATTGAAAAGCTGGTCAGAAAGGCATACCAACGTTCAGCTGACTCTTTGATAAAAACCGTGCTGGTGCAGGCATTTGTTGATGGGATCCGAGATTTGGAAGTAAGGGCGGCAGTACGACTAGGGCACCACGAAAGCCTTAAGGATGCCGTAGCTCATGCCCTAGAAGTTGAAGCTGTACGCCAAGATTCATCAGGATCGTATAAGCTACGTGAGATTTCTGCCAGGGAGCCGATTGCACCTCATCGGGAGTTTGGGCCACGATGTTACCATTGTGGAGAACTTGGCCATATACAAACTAGTTGCCCGAAAAGAAGCAGCAGGAGAGAACGAGATGAATCCCCTGTGACCAGGAATAAGGGCTCTGTACGACCAGAGCCGCAGCAGGGAAACGAGTAAGAGCCAGGACTAAGGGACGAGTGCTGGCTGGAGGTCGAAATGTCCCAGTAGTTATCTCACAAGCCAACGACGGGAATAGTCTGGTCGTCAAGGGAGAAATTGGTGGAATACCATGTAACCTTACTATCGACACCGGAGCTTCTCGGACGGTGATTAATCATTGGCTTCTGAAACACCTGACTCGAGGTCATGTAGTCCAGCCGACGCATCTACAGCTGCTTACAGCCACTGGCCAGTATATTCCCATCAAGGGAGAGACAGGAGTGGATTTAAGAATTGGCAAGCACATTTATCGGCACAAAGTGATTGTTGCCGACATAATTGATGACTGTATTATTGGACTAGATTTTATGAGGTGCCATGGTTATAAAATTGACATGGAAGTTGGAGTCCTGAAAACTAGATTTGATGAGGTTCCAATGAAAGGAAGAATTAGTGGGAATGTTTACTGCTCTAGAAGACCTGTTCTCCTACCAAAGGCACAGGTTCGAGTCCCAGTGCGTTTACCAGGAACAGCAAGTCAGGGAGGGCGTCGATGTGTAGTTGTGGAAAAAGTATCCAACGGTAAACCATGGATGGCAGCTCGTACAGTGGTTACGAAGATCAATGACGTTACGTATCGGATACGGAGGAATTTCTCGGAACGAAGCCCATGCAAGATTGTTCACGTTGACCGGCTCGCCAAATACCACGGAAATAATGATGCTCGGGACGAGCATGTCTTAGGAGGGGGGTAGTGTTACGCCGATGGCATGATAAAAACTACAAATATGATTTTAGACACGTTAGAAGCATTTTCAGCAGGCTGAAATGCGTTTTCAGGCCGTTTCAGAAGGTCCTCTTTCACATACTACAAAATCAAATATTCACCCCAGATACCGTCGTTTTCAGGCGCCTGAAACATGTTTTCAGGCCGTTTCAGGATACCCTCTATCGGATGGCGCAATAACCTGAAAACCCGTTTTCAGGCGTTTTCAGGACCCCTTTTGAGCCTCTCAAGTACAAATCGGTATATAGCTAAATTTCCCATAGGAGTGAAAGAGAAAGCACTATTAGATAGAGACAGCACGAAAGAATGTTCTGGAAAGATGTGAACGAGACAGCTATAGAGATAACATTCTGGACGGGTGTGAAAGAGAAACCTGTAGAAAGAGACAGCGATACTCTAGAATGTTCGCGCACCTAACTCGGGAACTTTCTAGAGTCGAATCTTCTCGTAGATTTGAGTGGCTGGTATAAATACACAGCATGACCCGGCCGAGGAGTAGTTTCAATTGAGACAGCGAAGAGATAACATCAAGAGCGAAAACTGCGAATCGACTGCGAGTTTGAGAGTGAATCAGTGTGACGTGTTAAGTGTGTGATTACTGTTTTAGTTTGGTGTTTGTTCCTTTAATTAGTAATTAAAGTGTCAGTTTTAATTAGTGGCTTGTTTATACATTTTCTATAGAAAACCCACCCCACGAACGTAACAATATGTTTCAGTTCTACAAATCTTGTTTCGTTTGCAAGAGATCTAAAGTAAAACGTGCTTATGTATATATTCATATTATTCATATTCATATTCATTTATTCATAAAATTAAAAATTTTACATGTCATAAATAATAAAATAAAATTAGGATGTCAATTAATTTACATGCTATTTAAAAATTAAAATAAAAAAGAAATTATACATTAAATTACATCAAATGAAATCGAATTAAATTAAATTAAATTAAATTATAATTTTCATATTCATGCATGTCATAAAATGCTGTTGCTATATTTTGTTTCTTTTGTGGAGGGTGCTGGTCATGATCTCCGACGGTGACCGGCCGTATTGGGAGAGGAGAAGGAAGAGAGCCCGGTGATAATTGCTATTGCGAGTTTGGTATAGTGCTTTGAGATTCTTGGCGTGCCAATCTCTTTTCGGGTTCTAATTGAAGGATCGGTTGTCTTAAGACATAGTTATCCATGCGGTTTGGTTTGGTGATCTTCGTGGGCTTTTCGTTTCTGATTCTTGAGTCGGATCGCGCTGCTTCCGGTGAAACTGGTAGAGCTCGTTTCTTTTTATCGTAGCTATGCTTCTGGGTTTGTTGGTTTCGATCCTTGAGAATTACAATTTTATCGTACTTGATGATTGCCAATCTACGTAATTCTCTTTCTCTATTGACTTCTGCTTGGAGCTCTTTTCGTTTGCTTAGTATTTCGGGTGGAAAGTAGTCTTTTATGTAGTATGGTGTCTGTTCTAATTTATTTTTATTTTTCAGGGTTTTTATTTTTAACCCCAATGTGGTGAATTTCAAAAGTATGGGTCTCACTTTCTCTCCCTTTCTTCCAAGCCTTTTCACATATTCGATATTGCTGATGTCGCATTGAATGTTTAAAATATTGTTTACTATGTCAAGAACTTGATTTTCTAGATCCCAGTAGCTCTTTTCATTCTCAGGGACACAAAATATGAGTAAATTTGGCTCACACATAGTTCTATCCAAGTTTTTTATATGCGTGTTCTGTGTTTCCATTTGTTGTTCTAATAATGCATGTCTATTTTCCAAATTAGCAAATTTTTCATTTATATTTTTATTAATCGAATCTTTGATATCATCCTTCATGTTCTGAATATCAAACTTTTGCTGTTTAATATCTTGTTTCATTTCTGCCAGCATATTTTTTATTTCGTCCATTTTTAACGACTTTTTGTGATAATATCAACTTTGGGATAGTAAATTTAATTTATTTTGATATTTACGCCCTCTCGTGGCGAGTAGCGAAAAACTGAGAATCGTGGGTTTAGCTTCTTGTCGATAGATGTCGCTGGTAGTTTCGATGATCACTGAGACGTGATGACAGGCAATATTTTGTTCGTCGGATAACCTTAAATACAATTTGATATTTTCACTTATTTCTGCACAGTTCCTGAATTGTTTTGTTAGAATTTAGTGTCTTCGAAAATATTAACTACGTATTTCACTGTTTCTTAATCACAATCAGCTTTAATTGTTAGTTAATTGCAATTAACTAACAATTATTAAGGATCAATTAAATCATAATTAAGAATATTTTTTTGGATATTTTTTGGCTATCGCCGTAGTGAAAGTTGATCATTATGACCGTCCGTAATAGCCTGTTCACTCCTGCTCATGACCCAAGAATCACCCTGTATATATATATACAGCGTGTGTCTTTGATAGCGACATTGGTTTTAAGTAACGATAGATTAAAGTGTTGTTAACCATTTTATTAAAAGAATAATATAATGGTTGCCTTTATTATTTAAGAGTAATTAATTTTTAAAATAATCTCGAGCAGCAATGTAATGCAAACATTTATTTGACGTTTCTGAGAGGAAAAGCTAATTTCGTTTCCATTTTAATTCGATCAAATCATTAAAGTAACTGTGAACTGTTGCCGACGTTAACTTATTTACTGAATTATCCATTACTAGAAAACACTACAACTTAAAACATGCGAAATTTTCACTACACTAGCACAACAAAACATCAACAATTATTTCTGTGTCTTACTGTCTTAGCCACAGCACATTTTGAATCGTATTATTCACTGAACTAGACTGATATCAAAAATCACTGCACATACATTATTACTTCTTAGAAATCACATTAATTCAAACATTTTCATTAAATTTATTAGGAAAATCTGATGATCAACAAACTTGATGGTATGTTGACACTTCAACTCAATCAATGTGAAGTTTTCAATCGGTACATAAACAAAACGATTATCTGATTCCGCCTTCTTAGTTAACACAAAATTACCTAGCGCTTAATCGTCTCTGTCGCACTTATAAGAAAGAATGACAAAGACGGAAAACTAAAATACACTACTGAGCGATAGCGATTGGCAACTTGGCTAGGCACCCTGGGCTGTTAAGTCCTTTTCTTATGAACAAGGGTCATGATTTTTGACGGACTTGTCATCGAAAAGTGTCACCGACATACTGTAGGATGTAAATAGGTAATTAATTGTAATTGACAGGATGTCACTAAGAGCGAGATTTCAATGAAGTCATATGTCAATTGCTAGGTTTAATTTATTAGTTACTGATACATTGCGTGCCGAATTATTTTGTATGATTTTTTTTTTAAATACTTTAACTAAATATGCTAATTTCAGTTCATTAAGACTTGTACTTTCATCCCTTAAAAGCAATGTCGTTATGAAAGACACACACTGTATGTATATTTATTAATGTGTCGTAATTAATAAACTTGTTTAGACGTATTTAATTTCCTTATTTCATGTCTTGCATCACCTACTGTTTTTTTACTGGTTGCATTGTTTCATTGCCCAAAGGTTATCTGGAAGAGATCGCTCTTTAGCGATAAGACCGCCTGTTGTGTTACCTCTTTCTTTAAGATTCTAGTTTTTTTGTTATTTTCTTTTTTATGTTACGAGGTGTGCAATAAAGAATATTGTATTGTATTGTATGTTTTTCAACTGGATTGCGACTTATTAGTGCATCAACGTGGACCATATTTTACGTGGTCGATACTCTATTTCACAATCATATTCTTCTATTTGTAGCATCCATCGAACAATCTTTGGCATTTAAATCCTTTATTGAAAAAGTAAGGAGCAAGGCTTTGCAATCAGTAAAAATCTTGAATTTACTTCCTAATGAATAGGTTCTAAATTTATTTAAAGAGCCTACGACAGCCAGAGTCTCTAACTCGTACGAGTGATAATATCTTTCTTCCGGTGACGTCTGCCGGCTGAAATAGGCAACTGGTTTAAGCACTCTTGGATTATTTTGCCATTGCATAAGGATGCCACCGATGCCTATAGAACTTGCATCGGTGTGCAATTCTGTTTCTACATTTGGGTTGAATAAAGCTAATACAGGCTTGCCACATAAAGCTTCTTTTAAACTATAAAATGCTTTATCTTCAGCAGCGGTCCATATTCATTCAGTATTTTTTTTAGCAAGTTTGTCAATGGGCGAGCTATCTCACCAAAGCTTTTAACAAATTTTCTGAAATAACTCGCCAACCCCAAAAATTGCCTGATTTCGTGAATAGTTTTAGGCACGGGAAAGTATTTAATAGCAATGGTTTTTCTTTCACTGGGTCGAATACCGAAATTATAGTACAAAAAAGGCCGAAATTATAGTACAAAAAAGGCCGCGGCCCCGAGGTTCCGGCGACCCCCGGTGCCCTGGTTATGGTAGCGGCCAGGGTGCTAGCGGGGTCAGGGGTACTAAGAATCTCCGGCAAAGATCCGGCTACCACCACCGACGACCTCTGGCCCTGGCAACGTACAACACACGTACACTGCGGACCGACGAAAAGTTAGTGGAACTGGAGGAAGGATTGAGCAAGTTGCGTTGGGACATTGTGGGATTGTCAGAAGTCCGAAGAGAGGGCGAGGACACGATAATCCTAAAGTCCGGCAACTTGCTCTATTTCCGGGAGGGCGACCAACAGTCCCAGGGAGGTGTCGGGTTCATCGTCCACAAGTCCCTCGTAAACAACGTGGTGAAGATCGAGAGTGTGTCGGCTAGGGTGGCGTACCTTATACTCAGAGTATCTGAGAGATACTCGCTGAAGGTCATACAGGTGTACGCGCCGACTTCGACACACTCCGACGACGAGGTGGAGGCTATGTATGATGATATCTCAAAAGTCATGCATAGCTCCAGAACCTACTTCACCGTTGTTATGGGGGACTTCAACGCGAAACTGGGCAAGAGAGATGGTGACGAACTGAGGGTGGGGCAATTTGGGGTTGGACGTCGGAACCACCGGGGCCATCTGCTGGCTGCTTTCTTGGAGAAGGAGGGACTCTACTTGATGAACTTCTTCTTTAAAAAACGCGAGCACAGAAAATGGACTTGGATGAGTCCCGACGGTGCAACTAAAAACGAGATCGACTTCATCATGTCGACGAAGAGACATATATTCAACGATGTTTCTGTGATCAGTACGGTTAAAACCGGTAGCGATCACCGCCTGGTAAGAGGCACGTTGAATATATGTCCTAAGCTAGAACGCTCGCGACTGATGAAGTCTACGCTCCGTCCTGCACTCCATCTCCAAAACCCCGAGAGCTTTCAGCTGGAACTCCAAAACCGTTTCGATTGCCTAGGCGATGACGTGGACGTATTCAACGACGGGTTTGTGGAAGCTGTCCATAGCGCTGGGTCTAAGTTTTTTAAGGTCCAGCGGACAAATAATACCAGAAAGCTCTCAGACTCCACACAGAAGCTAATGGAAAAAAGGAGTGAACTGGTTCTACAATCCTCAGTTGATGCGACTTTATACCGGCAGCTCAACAGACAGATCTCTAAGTCCCTCAAACGCGATATGCGCCAATTCCGTACCAAGTGTATAGAAGAAGCCATCGAGCGGAACAAGGGCTCTAAAGTTTTTGCAAGGGATCTGTCTGTTGGGCAAAGCCAGCTCGCCAAATTAAAGACTGAGGATGGTAGAATCGTCACATCCATATCTGAGCTGCTGAGTGAGATAGAGGGTTTTTATGGACAGCTGTACACGTCAACTAGCAGACCCGAAGTTGATCTAGTGGAAGATCTCAGAGCTAGACTGACCCGACACTATACAGAAGACATCCCGGACATCAGCCTGTGCGAGATTAGAAAGGCTCTTGAAAAGCTCAAAAATAACAAGGCGCCTGGGGAGGACGGAATTACAGCTGAGCTTCTGAAGGCGGGTGGTAAACCGATCCTTACGGCCCTTCAGAAGTTGTTCAATTCCGTCTTAATGGAAGGGAGAACGCCAAAGGCATGGAACAGAGGTGTGGTGGTACTGTTCTTCAAAAAAGGTGACAATGCTTTATTGAAGAACTACCGACCCATCTCACTTCTGAGCCATGTCTATAAGCTGTTTTCAAGAGTCATTACGAATCGTCTTGCACACAGGCTTGATGACTTCCAGCCTCCCGAACAAGCCGGTTTCCGAAGAGGCTTTAGTACCGTAGACCACATCCATACGCTTCGCCAGGTTATACAGAAGACCGAAGAATATAACCTGCCCCTCTGTTTAGCGTTTGTGGACTACGAGAAAGCCTTCGATTCGATCGAAACATGGGCAGTACTACAGTCTCTCCAACGGTGCCAAGTCGACTACCGCTATATCGAGGTGTTGAAGTGTTTGTACGAGAGCGCCACAATGTCAGTCCGACTCCAAGACCAGAGCTCGAAGCCTATTCTGCTGCAGCGGGGAGTTAAGCAAGGAGATGTCATCTCCCCTAAGCTGTTTACCGCTGCACTGGAGGATGTCTTTAAGACTCTGGACTGGAGAAGGCTGGGTATCAACATAAACGGCGAGTACCTCACTCACCTTCGATTCGCTGACGATATCGTAGTCTTGGCCGAGACCTTGGAGGACTTAAGTACTATGCTCGTTGACCTCAGTAAAGCCTCCGAGCGAGTTGGTCTTAGGATGAACATGGATAAGACGAAAATCATGTCGAATTCCCATGTAGCACCAACTCCCGTAATAATCGGAGACTTTACACTCGAAGTTGTAGACGAATATATATACCTAGGGCAAACTATTCAGTTAGGTAGGTCCAACTTCGAGAAAGAGGTCTATCGTCGAATCCGACTCGGTTGGGCAGCGTTTGGGAAGCTACGACACATATTTTCGTCCAATATTCCGCAGTGTTTGAAGACGAAAGTCTTTAATCAGTGTGTGTTGCCAGTGATGACATACGGTACTGAAACGTGGCCGCTTACAATGGGTCTCATAAGAAGGCTCAAAGTCACCCAAAGGGCAATGGAGAGGGCTATGCTAGGAGTCTCTCTGCGTGATCGGATTGAAAATGAGACCATCCGCAGCAGAACCAAAGTAACCGAAATAGCTCTCCGAATCGCTAAACTGAAGTGGCAGTGGGTGGGGCACATTGCGCGTAGAACCGATGGCCGTTGGGGCGCGAAGGTTCTTGAGTGGCGGCCACGTACCGGAAGGCGTAGCGTGGGTAGGCCCCCCACAAGGTGGACCGATGACCTGGTGAAGGTCGCAGGAGTCTGCTGGATGCGGATGGCGCGGGACCGGTCATTGTGGCAATCTTTGGGGGAGGCCTATGTTCAGCAGTGGACGTCTTTCGGCTGATATGATGATGATGATGATGGGTCGAATACCTTGTGCAGATACTTCATATCCGAGATAATTGATAGAGGTTGCGAAGAAGCAGCATTTTGATAGTTTCAAAGTAAGGCCATCTTCTTGAATTAATTTAAAGACCTCTTCTATTTTTTTGAAACCCGCGCTAACAGATATGGTTGGAATAAGTAGATCATCCATATATGCTAGAATTGAATCAAGCCTCTGTGGGCCTAAAATTTTAAAATTTCAATTCAATTTTTCAATTTCATTTATGACTCTTTGGAAAACGGCCGGTGCGTTTGCCAATCCAAACGGCATTATGTTGAATTCATAATGACCTGGTGTGACAATCCCAGTTAGATGTTTGGTTTCCTCTAAATAGCCAGAAGCCATATCAAGCGTCGTAAAATTTAATACTGATTGCCGCTTAAATTAGCGATCTTATCTTCAATTAAAGGTAGAGGATATCTATCTTTAATGGTTTTACTATTCAGTGCCCTAAAGTCGTCACATAACCTTTGTTCGCCACTTTTCTTCTTAACAATAAGATCGGGATTGCATAGTCGGAATCAGAATCACATATTATATTGCTTTCCTTTAATTCTTTAATCATATCCCTAACTTTTGTTCTTTCCGATCACGATCATCGATACGGTCTGTACACGATAGGTTTTTCATCAGTTAATTTAATATTCGTCTCAAACGCATGTCAAATACAGCCTATTTTATCTAAGAACATCGAAAAGCAATCGCGATACTTCTCGAAACTCTCAGAACTTAAGTCTGTTCCCAGTCCCACTTTGCTTTGATTGGCGGCAAAATTTTACCTTTAATAAGTCGTCTAACGTTTATTTCATTAGCTTCTGTAAAAACCGTAGCCTTAGACAATATTAAATTTTTCTTAAGGTGAACAAGTGTTTTAGACCTATTAGACACCAATATTTTGCCCCCTACCATTAACTAAATTATACGCTCCTTGATGCACATAATTTTCCTTTCCTGGTTTGTTCCTATCCTGACCTCCCACATAAATATCTCTGGTATAGTTTAAATCACTAACGATCGGTACCAAATTAGATCCTGTCATCAAAACATCTTCATCGAGAGTCAATTTAAGTCGTGTATCGTTGAATGCGCCGTGTGGTGACAGCAGTAAGAATACATTTGTCACCACCCCAACTCCTCCTGCGGGTGTCGTAAGAGTCGACTAAGGGATTGAAGTGTCACTGACCATTTTACAAGATCGATGATGGGCAGCAGCGTCATCATAGTGGACACATTACTGCGATCGCCAATCCGCTTGCCCAGCGTGGCGATTATGGGCATTTACCTCCTAATGCTTCTATACACATAGTTAATAGGAAAGGCCTACGTCCAGCAGTGGACTAACATAGGCTAATGATGATGATGATGACGATGATCGTTGAATTCGGGCAAAGGTGTATTATAAAATGTCAACTTATGATGAGTTATCAGTACTGTCACATTGGGAAGCTCTGTAAAATTTTGACCAATAGATAAAGGGTGGAGTAATAAATCGTCTGCTACCGCATATATGACAATATTTGCAACAACTTCATCAATAGAAACAGTAATTTCTGATTTATAAAGCGGGGTAACTCAACCTTTACCAAACCTTTCAACACTGGTAAGTATTCAAAATATTTTTTTTTTTTTTTATGTTGGCACAACAAAGTGGCTCCACTCCACCTGATCGTAAGTGAAAAGTAGAGCCCAAATCGCGGCGGCAACGAACAGGAGACAAGCAGTAACCTGTTAGTTGCCACCGCCTTGCTGGCCCGCTAGATGCTGGTATATACACCGGCTGACCCCGAAACACGGCAAGCACGAAGGTAAGTCATTTCACGGGCGTTTACACCGAATGTACGGTGGTAGCCAACCAGGCGGGTACTAGTAAAAATACCCTACCACCGACTGAGAAGCTGGATACTCAATATTTCCCTTAGTCGACTCCTATGACACCCACGGGAAGAGAGGGGCGGTGATTTTTGTATTCTTACTTCGTCACAGCACGGATAAAAAATAAAATAAAATAATTATTTAAATGGTAATGATTCAGCAAATTTACGCTGTATACGGGAACAGCCACTACCAAAATTAATATAAGATACAAGAGTTTTATTATTTTAGTGTAAATCTTCATAACGTTTCGCACAGTGTGATGTCTGACGATCAGTCCAGTCGTAGATCAAAGCGCACTCGTTTACCTTTCGTAACCAAATATTATCTATATTTTGTGCGCGACTTTCGAGATCGAACTCAGGTATGGTATTCAACATCTGTTGCGTACTGAAAGTTGGCTTGTTACGTCCTGTCAGCGCATTGATAAAATCGGTAGCATCCAGTGGCGTGCACAGGGTTTTTAGTTAGGGTAGGCAATTTTTTTTTATCAGAGCAACAAACAATATTGACCATCGCATTGCAAACTCACAAGTGGATAGACTTGAGTAAAGTAAAAGAGTCTAGGTATAGCTTGCGACGATAACTAAGTCTTATATCTCGACAACCGACTTTTGTTAACGTCCTAATGCTTTTCAAATCGCTCATGTTTTCTAAAGAAGAGTGAAAGGTTTTTAAATGTGCGTAGCATTAATCATCGGTGAATTCGAAATATAAGTACAATACTTAACGAGTGAAATAGCTAAAATACAATGTTCATTCATTAATGTTATAAGTACAATATCCGAGTTTATAATCGAGAAATCGATAAACGAGAATACATCGACTTTTGAAATAATTACACGTACCTGTGCTAACTTCATTCGTTTTATTGTTAACTTGCTAAATCCGCCGAAAATCAACTTCGTAGACACGCTAGACATACAGCAGTCAGCATCAACTAACTAGGTATTCACAATTTATTCTCATAGCATAATTCAGTCACGCACAGTCACAAGTCACACCACTTACATGAAAATAAACGTAAAAAAATCGCTCAGAACCGAACTGTATTAATATAACAATGAATGAGTTTTGTCTAAGCATTAACATGGCTAGTATCGTTTTCGCGCGGTAACGAAAGTTTAAATTTTAAGTTATAATTTTACGGTTTTCTAGGTCGTGAAAAAATATATTTATATTTTTTTTCTGTTAATCAGACAATGATTAATAATATAAGACAAACTTTAAAAATGGGTCAAGTAGCCTATCCCATACAAATACATGCTAATTAAATACAAAATTAATTATGCGGTTGTTGCAAATGAGTTTATGTATAAGGCGGAATGAAGCGGGTTGGAAGAAAGAGTTCTTTGGATTGTGGGTTTTCTAGCCAACTATTTTTATTGGTCCCATACCAACAAGTTTTAAATTCTATTATTTTTTTAGTTTTCATGCTAATCCCAATTTTCATAAATCCCAAATTGAAGGAGCAGCACGGAATCTGGTAGCAGCCCTCCTGACCCAAAATCTATTTCCATTCCACCCTGTCATCATCATCATCATATCAGCCATAAGACGTCCACTGCGCAAATCATCGTTATAAACGTAGTTACCGTAAAATTGTTTAATATTATAATAAGCTGTATTTTAAAATAACATCTTATTCGGATTTCCACTGTTCAATTTACATTAACGCTTTTATGCGGAAGTCAACAATTAATAATTAAGTACCTACCTAATAAATTAACATCACAAAATTCACTTATGTATTATCCAAATATGACTACGGACAACCTAGCCAAACGAATTGGAAATGTATTTGTACTACAACAAAGTTCAAATTACTTTAAATCAAACGCGGGGTCGGGAGTACGCAGTGCTTGTTAAACAAAAAGTAACTTTTAAATGATGCCAGTATAAAATAAATCAGATACCTGGGCATTTTTGCGAGAAGAGATCCAAAAAAAAAATTTTAAGGTAGGTAGGTAAATTTAATGTTTTTCCTACTCAGAATAACGAGTTCTTTCAATCTAGGAGAAAAAAAGTACAAGAAAAAAATGGTCCCACATTTTTCATACATTTTACATGCTCTCCCTCTCCACCAGATTTGGGCAAAAAGTAATATGATTACTTCTATAAATTACATTTGTATGTGTACTTTGTAATAAAATTCATCACATAACTTTTTTGTGGTGTAACAACTGCTATGCTGCGAGACTTGCACCTTTTTACATGTAATGTTTTTGATGGGTATAAATATTTATGTGGATTTCTTTCAGAAAACATGACAAATTATTATAATGAAGACGAAAATGTATAATATACTTTTTCGTCTACATATTATGTAGATGCTGTTCTGCTAGGGTAGGCAGTGCCTATTTGCCTATATGGAGTGCACGCCACTGGTAGCATCGATCAAAGTCCGAATGTCAGATGTAACACTGTTACTTGTTTCTATTGTATCGTTTCGCCTGCGTTTACGCCTCACGGGAGGTTCGTCTTCATCCGTCGAAGATGACATACTCAGAATTCTTCTCCTTCCAGTAGGAGAAGAAGTTAAGTGTTAGCTACTGCTAACCAAAGTCCACTCGACTCATCTTTACTTCTTTCTGACACGTTCTAAGTCTTTTGAATTTGCAGACCGACGGTTACTTATGATATGAGTGAAAATATCTTGAGTGCTTCTGAAATATTATAATTATATCTGTAAAATCGATGCCTATTGATCGTCGATGTCCGTCCTTCAGCTCGTTCCCATGGAAAGTGTCTGTGTACCCAACGGGTCTTCCCTAAAGGTTCCGTTTACCCCTTCCACGTCGAACCTGATTTCTAATGATGTTGCCATGCAATGATTAAAATTGACCCTTAAATGAGTAATACTTGCCATATTATATTTAAAATAGATACACTGACAAAATCATGACAGTAGTTTTGTTTAAATAGGTAAACAAGTAGTTTGATTCTTATTTTTATAGTCTTTGCGTAAGTAGGTAAAGCTTAGTTCATTTAGAATTGGAATGCAGTTGTTGCAATAGAAAAAACCGGCCAAGTGCGAGTCGGACTCGCGCGCGAAGGGTTCCGTACCATTATCAATTTATTATTTAAAAAATACAGTTAAATCAACCTACCTCAAAAACTATAGGAGATAATTTAATCAAACCAAAAATCGTTGATAGAGTTTATTAATGTGCTTAACATATATTTTTTTTAGAATTTTATATCGCGTAGTTTAAAAAATAGAGGGGGGGGGGACACATTTTTCAGACTTTGAGAGCTGGTATCTCGAAAACGATTTGCTTAAATAAAGATAAGATTTATAAACCTTCATATCATTTTCAAAGACCTTTCTAATAATACCCCACACGCTTATATACAACTAATTTTTTTTTTCTATCCCTCAGTTATATGTATGGAGGGCCCCCACCCCAATGGTTTTTTTACAATTTAGTATCATAATCCTGTAGCGGTTCATACAACACATATCCTTACCAAATTTCGTTACTGTAGCATTCATAGTTTCCGAGTAAATCAGCTGTGACAGACGGACAGACGGACAGACGGACAGACGGACATGACGAATCTATAAGGGTTCCGTTTTGCCATTTTGGCTACGGAACCCTAAAAAACGGGTAGTCAGAATAAAAAAAAAAAGTTATTACATTCAATGTTCATATATAGATGTCCTTCTGCTAAAAGTTTGCCTCGGATAGGTTTACTCGTTTTGAAATTGAAGACAATGGAATTTGAAAGACGAAAATTGGTAGTGCAAAAAACTTAAAAAATCCCTCTTGGTCCAGGTCGAAGGTCACAAAATCGATAAATTTACCCAAAGTCAAATCTTCTTTTTTTATCTTTCGATAGAAAGACCCAAATTGTGCGGAAATCTGGCGCTACTGTCGGGTTATAATCTAGCTCGCAAATTAAAAAATAATCTAAGTACTATACACCGTGTTTTTATTGATTTCCGTTAAATTAAAGGGAAGCTTATTTAGGTTAAAAATAATCAATTTCTCTAAGAAACTAGTATCTTAACTCTTACTGTAATTGAGTTACTAAAAAACTAAGTTTAATGACTAAGCAAGTGTATTGCAACCTTTATTACACCCTAATGCTACTTATTTTGACATGTGCCGTCAGTCACCTGAAATTAACTTTTGTGTTATTCTTAAGGTTCTCTCACACTTACCGTTTCATTTATTATGTATGAAAACGAAACATTTTTTTTTCTAGTTCGACTAAATACTTTAAACCAGGTAGCTCCAATTAAAGTACCAAGCAGCCTGGTCAACTTAATGGAATTAAAAAAAAACACGGTGTAGATGTATTCGCCTTAGAGCAGGGTACAAGAGCTATTAAGCCATAAAAAATACAAATCGAATTGTGAAACAGAACAAAACGGCAAAAACTCGTGCACGTCTCTTATACTACTTTATTCTGACAAAATTGAACGGCTGCCTATTATTAGATTACGAAACGTATCTCAAAACTAGGTTTTAATTAACTATCGGGTACCAAGTTTTATAATGGCAAAAGCTAGAGGCGAAATTGATGAAAAATATAAGTTTGTTGAACTAGAAAAAATGTTTCAAAACGTAATATATGATATGGCAGGCGATCCAGCTGCGGCCTTGAGGCTCCGGTGTAGTTATTTTACGAAATAGCTCTTCTTTTCGAGAGTATATTGGAGTAACTAAAATTACTCCTGCTAGCATTTTAACATATAACGGAAGATAATTTCAATTCAAAAGGAATAAGTGGAGCACTTTTTTGTTTTTATTCTTAGTTTTAATTATGTACCTCAATCTAGGAGCTGTTTCACGATTTTTGACTGAAAAGGCTTTGTTTACTTTTTTTATAATCAAAATGATATTAAAGCGATATGTAAGTTGTACATACATATGTGTTGGAAAATGAGTCTTCTAAGCAATAAGTGGAACACTTTTATTCATATTCATACATATTCTTTGAATAAACTCGAATTTAGCTAGAGCAATTTTAAGAAAAAATACCATAGTTTAGTAGATAAATTAGAGTACTCATAAAACATATTTCATGAAACGCCATAGCGCCACGCTATGAGGGTCAGCACTAGGAACGCTTCTTGGGGCCCTAGCATTGCTTTCTGAGGGTTGGCCGCCTTAGACAGCATGAAACGTTAATTTTTGCTGTTTTAGTTAATTATATGAATTTTAAACTCGCTGTTTAGCAGAAAATACATCAGATAAATGTCATATACTATCTACTGAGCGTTTCAAATCAAACGAACGTAAATGAAAAACTTACATAGGTTGTTTGCTGCATTCCGACGCATACTACCAGAAATGCAAATTACCCGATACTCGGATGACCATGTTTTTATTCGTAAAATACCATATACGCAATATACCCGATACGCAAATGACCTAAATTTAACGTATTGCGAAAACACAAATCAAATTATTTATTAACTAAATATTTTGATTTGTACTTTTAATTATTTTCCAGTAGTCACACTACTTAATACTATATAAATTAAATATTAGATGTCATATACCAAAGAAAAACGACCAAGATCACCTACAGTGTCCGAGGTGGGGATCGAACCCACGTATCTCAGCTTTCGCGGCTGATGCCTGTACCCCTCGTGTGTGTATATGTATGACCATTCGCAAAAGACCAGATTCGCAAAAGACCTACACGTTATTCGCGTTATGACCCGACTCATGTGATTCAGAGCCCACTATGACTTTTGGCCGAGCACTATCTAACTCTCGTCGTTAAAAGTTTGTCAGCCTCCGTAGCCTAGTTTTTAGTGACTCTGCCTACGAAGCTGGAGGTTCCGGGTTCGAATCCCGGCGAGGGCATTATTTGTGTATTTATTTATCACAAATAGTTGTTCCTTGGTCATGGCTGTCTATGTATTTAAGTATCTATTATATACAGGGTGGCCCATTCAAATCGGTCAGTATGGAAAAGTCCGAAACTATAAGACATAAGAAGGTTTGTTATTAGGAACCATGTCACCGATTTTAATAAAAAGAAAAACTGCATTCCTGCATTTGAAAAAAACACTGTACTCAGCCAGGGAATCGAACCTGGTGTTTTGAAAAAATTAACTTACACTGTTTCTATTCAGATATCGTTTGTCCAAGTTTTAAGCAGTAAATGTCTCTAAGAAACATGATGTCTAAAATGAATGGAATTCATTATTTTCACGTACTTATATTTATTTTACTAGGTGTTTATTGTGTAAATCTAAAGAACAAAACGTTTTTTTTTGTCATATTTAGCAACGCAGTTTTTATTTTTATCAAAATCGGTGACATGGTTCCTAAGAACAAATCTTCGTATGTCTTATAGTTTCAGACTTTCCCATACTGACCGATTTGAATGGGCCACCCTGTATATCGTCGCCTGGTGGTAATTGAGCTTACCGTGGGACTAGGTTCATTTGTGTAAAATGTCCCAAGATACTTACTTATAAGGTCCGACCGAGACCAATATTAAAAAAAAAAATAAAAAAAAGTGGTACAATAAAAACTAGAAAACAATTTTTTTTCGGTGAAGTGGGGATGTTTTTTTTATTTGCCGTAATCCTATAGTGTGGAGTATCATTATATAGGTATCTTAAAAAGAACAAGGGTCTTAAAAGAAAGTTTTTTCTAAGGTCAATATTTTCGGAGATAATCGCTCCAGAAGAAAAAAAATGGTCCTCCCCCTCTAATTTTTGATCCGTAGGCCAAAAAATACGTAGGATGCCCTGAAAATTTCGGGAATTTAATACTTAGGAACGTATATTTGACATGTGTTATACCTCTTTCTTACAAGCATAGTCTCATTATTCGAAAACACTGGCCACTTAGAAAAAAAAAACAATGTCCGATTTTCAATTGTTTTTTAAAGTCGTTGAGTCGCTGGTGAAAATGGAGCTGTCCCGCGAAAGTTTTAGAGCAATGATTTATTATGACTTTAAAAGTGGATTAACACAACAACAATGTGGAGACCGATTAACTATTGCTTTTAATAGTGAAGCACCTTCAAAGACGACCATATACAGGTGGTATTCGGAATTCCAACGTGGCCGTGTGTCTCTTGCGGATGACGTACGTGAGGGTCGACCGAAAACGGCCGTTACCGATCAAAACATCGATGTTGTTCGCCAACTGATAAAGGAAGATAGGCATGTTACATATCGGGAGATTCAGGAGACTTTAGGCATTGGAATGAGTCAGGTACAAGTTATTTTACAACAAGAGTTGGGCGTGCGGAAGTTATTTTCCCGGTGGATTCCTCACTTGTTATCTGACGACCAGAAAACGGTACGTGTCAATTGGTGCTGCAAAACTTTAAAAAGATTTAATGGAGGAAGCTCAAATGCCGTTTTTAGTATTGTGTCAGGTGACGAATCATGGATTTACGCATATGAGCCTGAATCGAAAAACCAATTTCGAGTTTGGGTTTACGAAGACGAACCAAAGCCGACAAAAGTTGTTCGTTCTCGCAGCACGATCAAAAAAATGGTAGCCACGTTTGTCTCCAAATCGGGTCACGTGGCGACTATCGCTCTTGAAGATCGAAGAACTGTCAATGCCGATTGGTATATAGGCGTTTGTTTACCGATTGTTTTTGCTGAACTGCGAAAAACTAACCCTAACCGCCGTATTATACTACACCATGATAATGGCAGCCCTCACACCGCTCAGAAAACAGACGACTATCTGAAGGGCGAAAACGTCGAATTACTGGACCATCTTCCGTACAGCCCCGACCTAAGTCCCAACGATTTTTTTACTTTCCCGAAAATAAAGAATCGGTTGCGTGGTCAGCGTTTTCAGACCACGGAAGAAGCAGTCGACGCTTATAAAATGGCCATTTTGTCAACCCCCACTTCAGACTTCAATAACTGTTTTAAAAACTGGTTTCAGAGAATGAAAAAGTGTATTAAACACAAAGGAAAATACTTTGAAAAACAAAAAAAGTACTTTTATTTCATTAAAATGCGTATTTTTTCCGATTCCCGAAACTTTCAGGGCAACCTACGTAATACTTTAAAATAAAACTATTTCGAACATAATCGGCCCAGCCGTTTTTGAATAACTACCTACGGACCGTGCTGAGCATGGCCCTTTAAAACTTATCTTGACCGAATCGAGCAACTTCAAACTAGAATTCTTAAATACCTAGTTAGCAAATCTAAGGAGAATAATGTTAAGGATAATTATGATAAGCTGTTTTCGACCTGTAAAACTCTACCTGTGCACCTTAAGGTTACTTACCTAAACATATTGAATAGTTATTACTCGAAAGATTTCAAAATACCAAGGACAAGTACACGTATCACAAGGTCCTCTAAAATGTTGAGACTTTCTCAACCAAAGGCTATTAATTATTATGGGCGAAGGACACGGGAATATTATATACCAAAAATGTATAATGAATATCCCTTATTTCTTAAAGAACCAAAATTGAAAATAGGCAGTTTAAAAGCAAAATGTAAAGAGATTTTGCTAGATGATTTTCAAGCTGCATTCAATAACTAGTCAGAAATACGTACCTACATAGATTTATTAGGCCTATATGGAGTGTCGCAGCCCCTATGGTGAAGCCACTCCAATCCTGAACATTGTTCAGGATTCAGAACCTCCCCCTGTCAGTGCTCACGGATTAGTCATTGTTGACACAGCTCCCGCTTTTAATTGTATAATGACGAAAAAATGGTCGGGTGCGCAGTATTCAAGTTTTCCTACAGATCAACAGACCCAAACACACATTCTAGTATCACATTCCACTCGTAACTATTAAGATTAATGTGTTTTTTTACGTAATTGTAAATGAAAAAATTATGAAGAAATTCAGGCGCCATTACACGAAAATGTTGCCAGTGTAATAACATTTTTTTCTCCCCAATTAGTGCATAATAATTAGATAATTATGTTCGAAAATTTCTACATTTGATAGGGTATCGTTATTTGTAATCTCTATTTACATATTCGTCAAGTTTTATTTAAAATTAGTTTTTTGTCTAATATAATGTTCGTTTTACCACTTGATGAGAAACGGCAGTTAGGTAACCTTATCAGTCTTTCAGCGGCCCTACCGCGAAAAACGAAATTCGTAAATTTCGAGGATTTGTCTCTGTCAGTTAAACGAAGGCGTCATTAGAGTGAAAGAGACAAATCCTCGAAATTTACGAATTTCGTTTCTCGCGATAGGGCCGCTGGTGTTAATGTCTAACGTAAAATCATGTTTCTTGCTGGGTACGGCTGTTACTGCGCTTATCGCACATACATATAAATTTAGTAATAATAGTAATAAAACACCAATTATATGTATTACTCATTTTTAATGTACTCTGTCAAATATAAAAGGGTTGTGTAGAATGTGGAACATTAAATCATCTTTCTTCTTATAAATTCCAATTTAAAATTAAAGACAGTTACTAAGAAGAAATGCCTCAAACACAATGAAAACAACCCTCTACTTTTGAAGCGAAGGGATTTCTGGCAATATGCTGGCAACATTATGTGTGCGTGTCGCCGCGTGTAAGCACGAGGGTCGCACGCACACATCAATCAAGTTTTGGCTTCTTTGACAGATTCGTAGTATGAAATGACTTCTCTATGCGTTATACTTATACCTTTATGCGTACCTACGTATAACTCGGCGACAGATATTATCTCCCCATTACGCATGCCAAGATTTTGTACTTACTTATCATTGTTAATTCAAGCACGTAGGTACCTATGTATCATGTATCTAACGCTATACATAATAACTTAAGAAAGACTGGAACCTATTCATAAATTACGCTGAACATCCCGAATGTTACCTACACTGTATTGTTGTCTGTTGATTACCTACTGCTGCATGTGTTGTGTACTGAGCTATTTTTTTTTTTTATTATACCACGTCGGTGGCAAACAAGCATACGGCCCGCCTGATGGAAAGCACCGTCACCGTAGCCTATGGGCGCCTGCAACCTCAGGGTGTCACATGCGCGTTGCCGACCCAATAAAAATAACGTTGGCACAACAAAGTGGCTCCATTCCACCTGATCGTAAGTGAAAAGTAGAACCCAAATCGCGGCGGCAACGAACAGGAGACAATCAGTAACCTGTTAGTTGCCACCGCCTTGCTGGCCCACTAGATGCTGGTAAATACACCGGCTGACCCCGAAACACGGCAAACACGAAGGTAAGTCATTTCACGGGCGGGTTCCCTCTATCTGGCATAATTTATTTTGTCCGAAACGCTTAGGACATAACAGACTTGGCATAATCTATTTTGGCATAATCTTAATGAGGCAGAAACATCACTTGGCATAAATAACAATATTTCGAACATTATTTGGCCCGAAACTATCTTGGCATATTATTATTTACGCCGAATGTAATAAGACAGAAATTAGATTTGCATATTTTTTATTTGGCATATAGCCACATGTTCGAAACTTACCTTGCATTTTTCGTCAGGCAGAATTTGTTGTGAGGGTGAAAATTTCTGCGTGAGCGAGCGAAGCGAGCGAACAAAACCTTCCGGGGCAGATCCGACACGGATAGGTTAGGTTAGAAGACTAAGGCGGGAGCTTTGCTCCCGCCTTAGTCTTCGAGGTTATTTTTTTTTAACAATCTAGAAAGTACTCCGCTCAGAAGTGTATGCTAAAACAAACTATGCCGATACTTTTTATGCACATCCAGTTTATGCCTCATTATTAATAGGAGCATCAAAATTATGCACATATAATATTCGGACAATTCGAAATCTGCCATAACGAACTATGCCAAACTTGAGTATGCCACAACAGTTTCTGCACAAAGCCCATTATGACTACATACATTATGCTATATAGAATTATTCATAAAAAAATTATGCCACAACAGGGTGAACCTTCACGGGCGTTTACACCGAATGTACGGTGGTAGCCAACCAGGCGGGTACTAGTAAAAATACCCTACCACCGGCTGAGAAGCTGGTTACTCAGTATTTCCCTTAGTCGACTCCTACGACACCCACGGGAAGAGAGGGACGGTGATTTTTGTATTCTTACTCCGTCACCGCCCGGAGATATAAATAACGCGTTTTCATTGGTAAATTTTAAAGACAGCAGAAGTCACATTTTAGTGTGGCTTAAAGCCATGATCCCGTACCACACAAACAAAAAAAAGTTACAAGCAGTCCGAGAAAAGGCTATGAAATATTTTTCGAAAGGTCGTATCTTACTATGAAATCCGTGTAAAGATACGACCTACCTACGGAACCCTACACTGAGCATGGCCCGACATGCTCTTGGCCCGTTTATTCAGTATGGATATGAAAGAAAGTCTTGTACTTGCGTAAGATAAAATGGAAAAGAGCAAAAATGGCAATTGTCAATATATAAAAAAAATTGTAAAAATTAAAAAGAAATGTAACGTAACATAAATTATATATTCTAACATATTGATCAACACCTAACATCAACATAACATAATATAATAGTCCAAGAGCTAGTGAACCCTGGGAGTAACGGTCTCCCTGTAAGGTTAGAAATTTGTATACTTACGATTTATGGAATTCTAAGAGCAATAGCCATGACCTGGCAGGCGTCAGCCCTGCACGTCATCAGCTGCTTTATTTTATTAACTGTTAAGTAAATTAGGTTTCAAAACTTGTTTCTGTAAGTTTGAAAAAATATAGGATAAAGTTATTTTAATGTACATCTTAAAAAAAATTGACAGGCGACTACAATAAGCAGAAGTATATGACAGATCAATTGACCATAGTTATACAGAAAGCGACCAATGTCACTTTTTCGTAAAATGAGTTAACGATGCCATTACAAACTAGATTTTTTGAACTATATTCTGGTGAAACCGATTAATTTTTAGCATATCGTTCTACAAAACTAAAAGTATATGAACAAAACGACCAGTGATGACATTTGACGTCTTATAATGTAAAACTCAGCCAAAGTACCCTAAATAGTCTATTTGGCCCATTAAAAGACGATGTTTTTATTCTGCAGAAAACGGCTAAGGGATCACTGGACAGTTAGTCGGATTTAACGTTAAAAATGCATCAGTTAACATATAGTTAATTGATCTGCTTAAAACGACCAGGCAGTTAGGTACTTTCTGCAATTCTTGTTTGTTAACCTATGTTTGACATAAATAATAGTATGAAATTACATTATAAATTAACTTAAATACAATATTAAAGTAAAAAACTAGACATTAAAAGTAAACTTAATTAACTTAAAAAAATTATATAGGTACATAGAAAAAAAAATATATGGCAAAAATACCTGTCAATATCCGCTCCTTAGCGCTTCCGGTGCAAAGGTGCCCATAACACTCACGGCATTGCCGCGTTGGATAGCTATGGCCAACCTCTGCACCAGAAACGATTCGGAGCGGTGGTCTTCTCCCCTTTGTCTGAGTCGACGCCCTATGTCACGCACTAGAAGTTTCGCGTCCTTCCCCCAGCACCCTGCTGTTTCGACGGCAAAAGGCACAAAGAGGTACCCTGACCCTAAGGGAGCGTACTTTTGCCGCTTCACCGCAGCCTGAGCCTCGGCTGCCGCTCCAGCCGCGCGCGATGTGCGACTGATATGAGACGCTGCGAAAGTGCTAACACACGTAGCGTCCCATACCAGGCACCGGCCTCTCTCCCACGGCAGCAACGTCAAGCCATCAGGTCGCTTGCCGTCAGTGCGACTGAGGCCCGGAGGTTCGAGCACGGAGGGGACGCCGGCTGACCTAAGCGCCCTCTGGACTATGTCGTTGAGGGCATGGTGACGCGGATGCCTACCAGTGCATCGCCGGCAACTCAAAGCGTGATGGCCGTCAGCCTCCACCGTAGACCCGCAGCTGCATATGTGTGGTTGACATACGGCGCAGCCTAGGCGGAGAGCTACAGACACCCGCAAAGAGTCACCGTCGAGCAATGTGCCTAATTGAGGCGAAGGTAAGGCGTGCAGCCACGCCCCTGATTCCGACTGCGATACAGCCAGAAGTCCCGCGCGGTCTACCCCCGAGGTGTTGGCAATAAGTTCATTGAAAGTACCTTTGCAGCCTACGTCGTCCCAAGCTCGCTGGACTTTCGGGTTCTCCGGGACGGCCGCGCCCGGGTTGCCAGCCAACCACTCCCTCGAAGCGTCAACCACATGCGGCACACTAAACCCGTCCCCATTAAAAGACAGAATTTTAGCGACTAGGCCAGTAACCCCATGGGCTGACGCCAAGAAAGCCGGCAGGCTCACGTCCCGTACGCGCCGCATCCCAATACCTCCGTAACGGATGGGCAAAGCCGCTTGTGTCCACTGGACCTCGTTTAGGGAGATGTTGAGAACGGACTCGAGCATGGACCTAATAACAGCGTCGAAAGCGTCCATGGCATCAGGAAATAGCCATACAGGAGCCGTGCGAAGCAGATAGGTTATTTTTGGGACGGTAAAACATTTCTGCATCAGGACTAACGCCACGTGTGGATTCAAGTTTCTAAGACGTTCGCCAGCAAGAGAAAGGAGATTCCTACGAGTCTGGAGGGCTAGAGGGACGGCAGATGGGAATATTGGCGCTCCGAGCAAACAAAAGGAGTTTGTGCTCAGTTCCGTGAGGCCAGGAAGTAAAGATGAGAAAAGAGGAAAGAGCGAAGATGTCTTAGAGCCACAAGGAAAAAACTCACACTTGGACGTATTCATTTCCAGCCCACAATCCCTCAGACGTCGCAGCAAAAGGTGCAAGTCTCGCTCCACCTCTCCTGGTTTACCCCCAATAGTACCGTCGTCAAGGTACCAGATGTTGAGGGGAGACTTGAGTTCAGAAATTACTTTCTGAATTGCAAGGCTGAAAACAAGTGGCCCAAGAGGATCCCCTTGTTGAGCCCCCACTTGAGATAGTATAAGGTTGTCACCGTGAAAAAGGTTAGAAGGTGAGTGATAGACTTGGTAAAGGAAAGGAAAAAGCACAGGAATTTTCTCCTTGACCTCACCCAGGAAAACGTCTCTTTCTACAGTGTTGAAGGCGTTTTTTAAGTCCAACTTTACGATGACACTACCATCATTATCTGGCTCCAAAACAAAAGCACGCACAGCATGTATCGCCGCTTCGCACCCTAAACGTGTACCAAATCCCACCTGGCGTGGTTGCAGATACGACGCCATTTCCCCTCTCACCGCACGGCACCCCAGTTTGGCAACCAATCGACGGAAAGTACTTCCAACGGCAATATGTCTCAGTCCGCCGTCCTTTTTCCTCAACGCGCAAAGCGTAGCTCCATAAAGAAAAGGACAAGTTTGTTAACTGATTAATTAAATAGTCAAATTCCAGTACCTACAGTACATAAAGAGTAACCAAATAAGAAATGTTAAATAGATTAATTATTATAAAAGGGGAGATTATGATTAGAGAAAGTACGTTTGTTTTTCAAGAAAAAATATTTTAAAAGAAAAGATTATGATTAGAAATAGTGCTTACCTACTTTTTACAGTTATATAACATAACATAAATTGGGTGATTTTTTTTCTAGTCTGTTATTGCCATGGTTACGGTCTCCTGAATCACGCATGTTTTATGCAAAATTATGCTACTTAAACCTATGCAAATAATAATTTTGCATAAAACTAGCGTGACTTGGGACACCGTAACAGACAAGAAAAAGTTGATTCACCCAATTACTTTCAACATCAAGGAACTAGCAGCTGGCAGCAGGATTATGATAAATCAGTTACCGTTTTTTTATAGCTTTTGCAGTTTATTATATTTTTTTTTTAATACTTAACACTTTCAACACCAAGAAACTGGCAGCTTAGCTTAGCATCCCCTGGCGGTCGGCGCAATAGAGCTGAGGCGTTTTTTTAAATCTAATATTGTAATCAGCATAATTCGACTAGCATAATGTTGATTACATATTTTGTCGTGTAGCTGTTTCAATTAAAATACTATTATGCGAGGCCAAAATCAGCATAAGTCGACTAGATTTTGGCTGTTTCCATATAATTAAAATTGAATGGCAAGAGATGAAATGTTTATTTTACAGAAAACGACCAACAACTTTGTATTAAAAAAAAAACCACGTAACAACATTTGGTATTTATAAACAGTACTTTAAACGCAGCGTTATACAATAGTCTACTAATTTGCATATTAGTACATTACTATAGAGGACGGGAAACGAAGGGTTACAGGCCAAGTAGATATATCTGGCCGAAGGAACTGAGGCCAGATAGGGATACGCGGCCTGTAACCCTGTTTCTCGCCGAGATTTGTATAGTGCTTTTCTCAAACTTGCAATGAAATAAAACAAACTGATTTCGCCGAACCATACTATTTCATTTGTAAATATACCAATAGTACAGTATCATAAAACATTAAAAAAAACATACGCGCCTAATATTTTTTTTTTATCTTGTAGCGGATCGACACGCGAGATAAATCGCTACCGCTTATGAGCTTGTGCAACCGCATATCACACCACCTCCGCGCGTCACCTATTGTCCAGCGGCCGGCCCGCGCCCGCACCCCGCGCCCCGGCGGACCCAGGACCTGCGCGGCCGCAGCCCCGCCAATGCGATTTAGACTCTGGTACTGATTGCACGCGCGCTTAGCTTTGTATCGAATCGAGACACAGACCACAGTGCATCACATAAGGACTACTCCTGGCCCACCGGTTTCCAGCCGTCCGCGTCGCCTAGATCCACAAAGGTTACAGATTGCCAGGAAAGAATTCGACGACATGTTGCAGAGTGGAACGGCACGCAGGTCAGAAAGTGCCTGGTCTTCTCCTCTACATCTGGCACGCAAGAAGAACGACGGCTGGAGGCCGTGTGGAGATTATAGAGCACTGAATGCCAGGACCGTCCCAGATAGGTATCCAGTCAGACACATCCAGGACTTTGCTTACCAGCTGGCGGGTAAGAAAGTCTTCAGCACGATTGACCTTGTGAAGGCGTATAATCAGATACCAGTCCATCCTGAGGATATACCTAAAACAGCGATTACCACACCGTTTGGTCTCTTTGACTTCCCGTACATGACCTTCGGATTACGGAACGCTGCACAGACCTTTCAGCGCTTTATCGACGAAGTGCTGAGAGACATGGACTTCTGCTATGGGTATATCGACGACATATTAGTCTATTCTGAGTCTGAAGCCCAGCACGAACAACACCTTCGAAAACTCTTCGAGCGCCTGCAGGAATACGGCGTCCTCATCAACACTGCTAAATGTGTTTTTGGACGTCAGGAGGTATCTTTTTTGGGCTACACTGTATCTGCGGCAGGTGTTCGACCATTAGACTCCAAGGTGGCAGCAATTAACGAATACCCAATGCCTAAAACGATAAAAGAGTTAAGGCGCTTCTTAGGGATGATGAACTTTTATCGACGGTTCGTTCCTGGTGCAGCATCTTTACAAGCACCACTCAATTCGCTTCTTGCCGGTCCGAAGATCAAGGGCTCGCAGCCAGTGGAGCCCACCCCAGAACTACGGGAGCAATTCGAGAAGTGTAAGGCCAGCCTTGCTCGAGCAACTCTTTTAGCTCACCCCGATATGGAAGCCGAGTTAGCCATCGAGACGGACGCTTCAGACGCAGCGATAGGAGCTGTTCTGCAGCAGAAGAAAGAAGGTAAATGGGAACCTTTAGCTTTCTTTTCCCGTAAACTAAGCCCATCGCAGAAGAAGTACAGCCCCTACGATCGCGAGCTGCTCGCGATATACGAAGCGATACGCTACTTCAGGCACATGGTGGAGGCTCGCACGTTCACTATATATACGGACCACAAGCCTCTCACCTTCGCCTTTACAACCCGTCGCGACAACTGCTCACCTCGCCAGTTCAGGTATCTAGACTACATCAGCCAGTTCACCACAGACATTAGATACCTGGCTGGAAAAGACAATACGGTCGCCGATGCACTCTCCCGCATCGAAGAGGTTCTTAGTCCGCCGGTTCTGGACTACCAACTCCTAGCTCAGGAACAGAAGGCAGATGCAGAATTGCAGACATTGATGGAACACGGGTCAACCACCTCACTGCAGCTTCAGAAGGTACAATACGCCAATTTGCCCATCTACTGTGATATCTCTACTGGAGAGCCGAGACCATACATCACTCCCAGTTTACGCCGGATCGCTTTCGACTCTCTACATAACCTCAGCCACCCTGGGGTCAAGCCTACGGTGCGTCTAATTACGCAAAGGTTCGTATGGCCCGGGGCGAGGAACGACTGTCGACGATGGGCCAAGACGTGTCTTCAATGCCAGCGAAACAAAGTGCATAGACACACATCCGCACCTTTGGCACAATTCAAGTTACCTTCAGCACGTTTCCGTCACGTGCACCTTGACCTGGTGGGACCCTTACCTGTTTCTCATAATTACAGGTACTGCCTCACTGCCATCGACAGGTTCACCCGTTGGCCTGAGGCGTACCCCCTGTCGGACATAACTGCCGATACCTGCGCCGCAGCCTTCGTGTCGGGCTGGGTAGCTCGCTTTGGCTGTCCAGAACACATCACCACAGACCGCGGCCGACAGTTTGAATCGCACCTCTTCAGGGCCATCGCAAAACTGACCGGCTCCACTCATCACACTACCACGGCCTATCATCCCGCGGCCAACGGCTTGGTCGAGAGGCTGCACCGGCAACTCAAGGCTGCCATCGCGTGCCACACGAGCACCCACTGGAGCGAAGTGCTTCCCCTGGTTCTCCTCGGAATTCGTAGTGCCTGGAAGGAGGACCTGCAAGCATCACCAGCAGAACTTGTCTACGGCGAGCCACTTCGTTTGCCTGGACAGTTCTTCACACCTTCCAGCGAGCCGGTAGACATTACTGACTTCGCGGGTCGCCTGCGAAGCCACATGAACAAGCTCTCTCCTCACTCAACATCCTGGCACTCCAACCGTCTTTTCTACCTACCCAAGGACCTTAAGACGAGCAGTCACGTGTTTCTCCGGCAGAGACCAGCACGTCGCCCTCTTCAGGCTGCCTACACTGGGCCGCATAAAGTGATAGGACGAAGTGACAAGGCCTACGACATAGAAGTGTCAGGAAAAGAGGTCACGGTAACAGTTGACAGACTGAAACCAGCCTACGTCATGAAGGAAGACGTTCACCAGGCGGTTCCACCATGGACGAAGGACAACACCAGCGTGCCCACGCCTGAGAAGAAGACGAAAAGTGGACGAGTCGTCAGATTTCCCGACTACTATCGACCGTAGTTACGGTCTCGGTAGGGGAGAACTTGTAGCGGATCGACACGCGAGAGAAATCGCTACCGCTTATGAGCTTGTGCAACCGCATATCACACCACCTCCGCGCGTCACCTATTGTCCAGCGGCCGGCCCGCGCCCGCACCCCGCGCCCCGGCGGACCCAGGACCTGCGCGGCCGCAGCCCCGCCAATGCGATTTAGACTCTGGTACTGATTGCACGCGCGCTTAGCTTTGTATCGAATCGAGACACTCGCGAATTTGCTTTGTAAAACGCTTTTAGTTTTTGCTTGTTTATTCGTAATTTCAAATTGTGCTTTCGCTTTTGGCTTTGTGTTATTCCTATTCCAAATTTAGTGTTCTATCTTTCCTTTCTGCTTTAACCTTCATTCGTGTGTCTGTAAATTTCTTGTGTAAATAAAATAGTTACATAAATTAGTGCCGTGCGTTTAATCTTAAACCGTACTGCATTCCCATCCGATACTGAGCAACCTTTCTGGGTTCGATTCCCAGATTCGCATTCCTTATACTTCTACAATCTGTTTGAGGTATTCTTTTACCTGGTGGTATAGACATCAGTTCTAAGGTTATTTTTTTTTCTGTGGCTGAATGTCAAGACCTTGTGTCACAATTTGACGTTTCAAAACAAAAGACAGTCTGTTTGCAGTCCTAGGTGTGAAATAAATACATGAAATCTCTTTACATATCATCTTAGCATATGAGACCGGAAACATAGTATTTCCGGGCTTAATTTAAAGTGAGTAACATCAACATTCCGTAGCAAGTTTGAGAAAAAATAGTTTTCTAAAGACGTCATAAAAAGTTTATAAAAAATATTTAACCTTAAAACGTCTGTATCTCGAAATCGGATTTTAATTCTTGGTCTCATTTTGCATAACTATGGTCAATTAGAAAATGCATAGTTGAGGAGGTAAAATAAACTTCATCATGTATACTCGAAATTTTTATATATCTTCAAATAAACGTCTCATAGTAAGTATGTACAATGCCAGGCGGCTTTTTTTTGAACAGCATAAGACCTTGCCTTATTCTTTTCAATAAATTACCAATTGAATTAAAAGTAATCGCCAATTTTAACAAATTTAAACACAAACTAAGGACATTTTTGCTAAATAAGTGTTTCTACTCAGTAGAAGAGTTATCTGAGCGGGACAATTATGGACATTAATTTATTATATTATTATTATTTTTTATTGAGTAATTCTGATTTTGGACATATATACAGGGTGTGGCCTGTAACAGGAGCAAAAAATCAAATGGAAGACTCCTCTGACTGCCTCTAGTTATTCGCAAAAGGTCCCAGTGTTTTAAAGTTATCCATTAAGGAGAAACAGTATGTTAAAGTTACGACCTATGAGTGATGTATCTAGGTATCACAACATTGTACCTTATTAATGATTAAACATATTGGTAGTTCAGTGGACATAAAACTAAATGAGCTAAAAAGTTTTTTTGAGCTCAGGGTTTTTTAACTGGTTTAGCAAAAAAAAATTTTTTTTTTTTTGTGTTACACCGATTTAACTTTTTTGGTATAAGTCGACTGCAGTAAAACTACATAAAAAAATGAAAAAAAGGTTTTTTAAAAAAAAATTCATTGCCGTTTCATTTTCTGCTCCTATTACAGGCCACACCCTGTATATGGGAGTATACTGTAATAGAATTGTAATTGTAGTATTTTATCAGCATTGTATGACATGGCTAATAGTATTAATGGTATTAAAATTGTAATTATGGTAGTAATAGTAATATTATAAGCATTGCTGACATATTGTATAGTACTATTATGTATTAAATGTAAATAGTTTTTTCATCACACTTGCTGTCTAAGCGCGCCATTGCTTGCGCGCGTAGCGGGAGTAATAGAAAAGTGAAATTCCCTAGGGAGTAATAGGAATGTCAATACGTTAATATTATCTCTTAAAACTTATTTTTTTGTCGGCAAGTGTGATGAAAAACATTGTATGCATCCCGGTCGGTAAGCGGAATACTAACTCTAGTCATAAAAGCCCTCCGCCTGTCGGCGTCGGGCTTCTAACACTCTCGTTAGTAATTCCGTACTTACCTCCCTTGATGCACAATGTACTATTTTTTACATTTTGAAATTGTCTGTAAATATGCTTGTTGTAGGAATAATTTAGGAATAGACATATTTTCAAATGCGATGTATATTGCTTATGAAATAAATAAATGAAATGAAATGAAATGCCAGGCGAGGGGACAGTTAAGTAAATTGGGTTTCAAAACTTGTTTCTGCAAGTTTGAAACTTTAATAGGATAAGGTTTATTTATTGTACATCTTTAAAAAAAAACAGGTGAGTAATCGCTAGTCAGTCGCTAGTAGAGTAGTGCTAAGGGCGTGCAAGTGAGAGGTGCAACCGTCCCCTCGCCTGTCAATGTCTTAAGCTGTTCAAAACCGCCTGGAATTATACATACTTACTCTGAGACGTTTACTTGAAGACATAAAATTTCGAGTATACAGAATGAAGTTTATTTTACCTTATCAACTGTGCGTTTTCTAATTGATCTGTCGTATACTTCTGCTTATTGTAATCGCCTATCAATTTTTTTTAAGATGTACAATAAATTAACTTTATCCTATTAATTTTCAAACTTACAGAAACAAGTTTTGAAACCCAATTTACTTAACTGTCCCCTCGCCTGGCAAGGTTTTAAGCTGTTCAAAACCGCCTGGCATTGTACATACTTACTCTAAGACGTTTATTTGAAGACATATAAAAATTTCGAGTATACAGGATGAAGTTTATTTTACTTCATCAACTGTGCGTTTTCTAATTGATCTGTCATATACTTCTGCTTATTGTAATCGCCTGTCATTTTTTTTAAGATCTACAATAAATTAACTTTATCTTATAAATTTTTCAAACTTACAGAAACAAGTTTTGAAATCCAATTTACTTAACAGTTCAAAAAATAAAGGTGCTGATGACGTGCAGGGCTGACGCCTGCCAGGTCATGGCTACTGCTCTTAGAATGCCATAAATCGTAAGTATACCAATTTCTAACCTTACAGGGAGACTGTTACTCCCAGGGTTCACTAGCTCTCCAGCTATAACTATTATAATTACCACTTAAAAACTTCATTGAACATTGATCCTATTCAAAATGTTTAATACCTACATTAAAACCTTCACTATTATTAGTTTGCGGAGGATATTTAGGGGACTAATTCACGTTTTTTAGGGTTCCGTAGCCAAAATGGCAAAAACGGAACCCTTATAGATTCGTCATGTCCGTCTGTCCGTCTGTCCGTCTGTCACAGCCGATTTACTCGGAAACTATAAATACTACAGTAACGAAATTTGGTATGGATATGTGTTGTATGAACCGCTACAGGATTATGATACTAAATTGTAAAAAAAACCAATGGGCTGGGGGCCCTCCATACATGTAACTGAGGGATAGAAAATTTTTTTTAGTTGTATATAAGCGTGTGGGGTATTAATAGAAAGGTCTTTAAAAATGATATGAAGGTTTATAAATCTCATTTTCATTTAAGTAAATCGTTTTCGAGATATCAGCTCTCAAAGTCTCAAAATGTGTCCCCCCCCCCCTCTATTTTTTAAACTACGCGATATAAAATTCTAAAAAAAATATATGTTATGCACATTAATAAACTCTATCAACGATATTTGGTTTGATTAAATTATCTCCTATAGTTTTTGAGGTAGGTTGATTTAACTGTATTTTTTTAATAATAAATTGATAATGGTACGGAACCCTTCGCGCGCGAGTCCGACTCGCAATTGGCCGGTTTTTTTATAAATTTTATCGAAACCGATATCGACACGTCTTAGGTTACTTTTTTTAGAAGCTTTTTCAATGAAATCTTTTATTCTCCTGTCACATCATTTAGCTTCCTTTTTAATTTTGTGCACGCATTCGCAAAATCCTGGATTTTCACTTATCCGTGTGTTGATCCGTTGGTGCCGCCCCTCCAACGGATTATTTGTTCAATGCCACTCTCCAGACACGGTCATGATCTGCACAGTCTTATCTTTTAGCCATTGGGGCTCAAAATATTGTTTGAATATTTTTGTATTATCATCTTTTGGTGAGATATCCAAAATGTCTTGCCAGCAACCCTTGATTAAGTGTGCAGGCAGTAATCGTAAATTGACGGAGAGCCTCACCATTCTTCGAGCGTCCTTCGTTCGAGTACATTTCAGTCTTTCAGCGTTCCTCCATACGGCCTTAAACATGTGATAATAACACCCGGATACAATTGTATTTTTGAAAACAGCTTTTACTGCTTTGATAGGTGCTACCTCAAAGTCTGCTTTGAACTCTTTCACGTTAAGACCCAGCTTATATTTTAGAAGTTTGAACAATCGAAAATAGGTAGCATACTTTTTGTTGGGCAGCAATGCAAAAACAACTGGAACAACGTCAGTGATTGTGTCAGTTGAATTTAGGTCCATATGCAATGTATACAATTGTATGAAAGGCGGCGGTGCCCTTTCGAAAGTTCCGTCACCAAATTAAATGTCGGAACCAAAATACTTGATAATTTTTTTTGAAGTTGGAGAGCAAAATATCAAAATTTTATCCTTGTGTCCATCAGCACAAAACCAAAAATTTTCTTGCCAAAACTTCAGGTACTTCAATATCTTCCTGGTTCGAATAATTAAGTTTGTTCCACTGCAGAAACATGTTTCCGTGCTCGATACATACTGTCCTGCTTTTGCTTAGTGCTAGGCAAATCTTGTATCCCTTCGTCACTGAGAATTGAGAGCCGCTTTTCCAGAATTTGTGGCACTGAGCCTAGATCATCACAGACCTCTTCTTTGCACTGGTTCATTGCTACAATAATTTTACATTTGTTAATATTCCTTTCACACAAATGGTCACTACGCCGTATAACGGTCCCCTTTGAGTCTAAGGTAATAGTTGCGTTGCAGTACTCCGTTCGCCGATTGACACATCTCCAGTTGGTTGATGTTTTATTTTGTACATTAAAATTGTATCGAAATCCGTCATGAATCAACAATTCATTACCAAATTGATTTTTCGTAAAAAATAATTCTTGTATTTCGTTCTCCATTATGTATGATAAAAACGAATGACAATGTCATGTCAATTGAAGTGATGTCTAAAATGAAGTATGCTTATTATAGACAGTAAGAGTTACGTACTGATAATGTTCTAAGGAGTATTTACTATCGTGTGTATCAAGTATTTCTCGATAACAAGAAAGTAATCTTTTCACAGCGGCTACAAATATACGTGCCCATGTTATGCAGCTCATAACAACGGACGAATTTAACAGTACATGTTTAACTGCCGCTATAATCACCCTATAATCGCAGTTATGCGTAATAAGAAAAAATGTGGTGAGAAAAGAATGGGGTGGGTACCTAAATTACTGATTCCGCAAAAGATGATTACATAATTATGAATTATGGCCTGCAAAGCAATTAGTCATGCATCAATATTTAGTCATGGACATTTGCGTTTCAGGGACTTTAAGTTTCTGACACTATGCGTAGAATGCTTAGTCTGGGATTTTGAGTATGGGGTCATTTGCGAAGTCCGAGGGAACTCTGAGTTGGTTTGAGATAATGATGTGTCAGCTTTTTAGGATCCTCTTGGTGAGCAGTTTAGTCAAATACCACAAGATGTGCCCGATGATGAACTTGGAGGAAGTGAAGAAGCAAAACAAGCCAACTTCGTTGATTTTCCCTTGCGAAAACTGTACTGTTCTTCACATAGTCTTTTTCTACAATTTTGGAAATTATAGGAGCCAGTGTGATTGACCCATTAAACTGTATCCCCTATTTTAAAACATTTTTTTTTTGGGAATGTGCCCTCAAGAAATGATAAGTTGAGAATATGTGTAAGTGGAACACAAACGTATGCCGCACATGGTTTAAGAACCTTGGTTGTGATATCATCGTGACCACAAGCCTAACTATTTTTAACGACATAATTATTTTGTATTTTTCATCTTCGTCAACTTATTAAAAATATTGTAGGTATGTCGATTTCTAGTTGCTAGGACATTTTTACAAGTTCCTGAATAAGTTTTTTTAGTTTTTTAATTCAGTTGAATTAATGAAATGGTAATTTAGAAAATGTTAATTCGATTTGTTATTAATGTCATCCTCAGTTGTACTATTTACCTTATTCAATTAAGAAAAATCATAGAATATGGTTGGAGATCTCTGTTGAAATAATTTTTAGTGAGATAAGTACATTTTCTTTTAATTACAATTTACAATTATTGTCGTTATCTATTTTCATCATACAGAAGAACGGAACGTCAAGCCCTATAGGTGTATGGTTAAAATATTCTAAATAAATAGAAGCTAAGGACTTGGCAGTGGGTAGGCAGCGACTTCCACTCGAACAGCAGACTGCTCCTGTCGTCCAATTAGTTTAGTATTTTAGGATAACTAGGTCTAAGCTTATAATTGTTAAGGAATATACGTAGTTACTTCAACCCGTAACAACATTAATTAGGTATAGTAAGTATATCAAATAATGCTACTTAGGATAGGATTCCCCTTTTCAAGGATTTTTATGATAACATTTTTTCAAACTCAAGAATTGTGTTTCTTGTATTATTATTTCCTAGGCCAATAGTTCACATAATGGTGTTTCTCAGATAATTTTAATTTTTAATTTTGTTTCTTATTTTGAATAAAATTGAATCTGTGGGATCAAATAAAGAAATATGTATAATTAATTAATAACGAACAACAAAAGTCTAGCCGTAGATTATGTTAGGTTAGAACTGTGACCCCATAGATTTATTAGGCCTAGATCGAGTGTCGGAGCCCGTACTGTGAAGCCACTCCAATCCTGAACATTTCGGAACCTCCCCCTGTCAGTGCTCACGGATCAGTCATTGTTGACACAGCTCCCGCTTTTAATTGTATAATGACGAAAAAATGGTCGGGTGCGCAGTGTTCAAATTTTCCCACAGATCAACAGACCCAAACACACAATATGCTAGTATCACATTTCACTCGTAACTATTAAGATTAATATGTTACTTTTACGTAATTGTAAATGAAAAAATCATAAAGAAATTCAGGCGCCATTACACGAAAATGTTGCCAGTGTAATAATATTTTTTTCCCCCAATTAGCGCGTAATAATTAGATAATTATGTTCGAAAATTTCTAAATTTGATAGGGTATCGTATCGTTACTTGTAATCTCTATTTACATATTCGTCAAGTTTTATTTAATATTAGTTTTTCTAATGTAATGTTCGTTTTAGATTTCCACTTGATGAGAAACAGCAGTTAGGTAACCTTATTAGTCGGTGTTAACGTCTAACATAAAATCATGTTTCTAACCTATCTACTACTGTTACTATGCTCGCTTGCTGGTTAGGGCTGTTACTGTTTCTCCAATCTGGGGCGTCTATAGGCTACAGTTACCGTTTACCATCGGAAGGACTGTGCGTTTGTTTGCCACCAACATAAAATGTAGTGCAGGAACTTTAATAAATCAGCAGAAATAACTACTTTTTTGAGAACCAAAATTACAATTGTCACAATAAACACGACAATTGTAGCGAAATTCCGAAATATTCCGAACCTCATGTCAAGATTGAATGAGAATTGTACTAAACCTTGCGACAATTGTCACGAGTTTTGGAAAATAAAAAGTAACTTATTAACGATTTAATAACGATATTAGTAATCATTTTATGTTCGTGGCAAACAAGCACATGGACCGTCCAATAGTAAGCGGTAGCCGTTGCCTACAGAGGCCTCTGACGTCAGTAAGAGTGATATTTTACAATTGTCATACTTAATTGTAATTATGGTGATATAGGCCACAGAAATGTAGGTTATGTTCTTGGAGGATTCAGTAGTGAGTCGCCTTAAACTAAAATAATGGTTAATTTTCTTCAAAGAAGAACTCAGAATTTTGGTAATCGTTAAAAACAAATGTCAGGACAGCATGTATATGGGGCCTTTACGAGCTTACAGAGAATAGCCAAATACATACGAAATTGTTGTACGACGCGTCCCAGTACGCTGCGCTCATGGTGAATGGCTGTAACTTGTACGGTCTCTCAAATTCTTCATAGTAGCTTTGAGAGTATGGCTCTGGCGGTATCTCGTCGACTTTCCAGTCCGGCGTCAGGTCTGGAGATCGTTTTGGGTCTATTACAGGCCTGTTGTACTGGGGAAATAATAATGATTTAATGTATAAAAGTAATACATTAGTACATTACTACCGAGGCCGGGAAGTGACTGGTTGCCGGCCGAATATATGTAGACGGCCAAGCGAAGCGAGGCCGGATAGTATTCGGACGGCAACCCGTCACTTCATGGCCGAGGTATGTATAATGCTTTTCTCAAACATGCAATGAAATGAAACAAAAAATGCATCTTCTTACTAAGAAATTACAAGTCAACTACGTAACTAAGTCTTTGAAACACAACAAAAGTCAAATACGACACCGACACCTCATTTTTTTTAAGATTGACCTGTTTGAAAGTTGCAAATTTTACATTTAAAAAGCGGTATTAGACGACGCGGTCGGTTGGGTCCAATTAATTGCATGCAGTGATCGGGCCGACGGATCGCGCCGTATAATACTGCTTTTTAAATATTATTTTGAGTAGTTATTGTACATTTATTTTAAATTATATAATTTAAATACCTAATTATAACTGTAACGCCACGCTGCGCTCCAAAATTCGTATTGCTGATGTTGGAGTCAAGACCGCCAAGCTTAAATGGGACAGGGCCGGCCATGTCTGCCGCATGCACCCAGATAGGTGGGCTAAAGTAGCCACGGAATGGGTGCTACAAGACAGGCGAGCAGCTGGCAGACCCAGGAGGAGGTGGAGGGATGACCTGGACGCGCATCTCAACGGCTGGTCACAGATTGCTCAAAACCGGGACGATTGGAGACTTAGGGGGGAGGCCTTTGCCCTGCAGTGGGACACTATATAGGCTTTAATAATAATAATAATAACTGTAAAAATTTGCTAACCATTTTTTTATACTAATATTACTTACAGATAATTATTGGCTAAAAGCCAAGATGCCAGGTCACAACCCTATGTCAAATGAAAATTAAAAAAGAGGCACTTGCCGGCCTGGGCCGGCAACGAGGTACTTCCCGGCCACTTTTTAAGCACGTAACTACAACATTTCATTGCATGTTTGAGAAAATGTATATTTTAATCCACTCTGCATTGGATAAAAGAAGAAACAAAATATATTCCAAAAATAGAGACTTCAATTGTTTAATTGGCTCCATAGCAAATTGAACAATTGAAGCTTACCTTCCCTTTCTGCCAATCTTTAGGCGTGTGCATGCGCTCCTTGTAGTGCGGGACGTGCTCAAACTCCGAAATGGTCCAATTGGATTGCGTTGTGTCATCCCTACAGCCAAACAATGTATGCGGATTGAAATTTGGACAAATTCAATGTCTTAAGTACAATAGCACAGAATAATGAATAGTACAATCGAATTCTTAAATATATGAGCAAATCCAAGGCTTTAAAAATAAGCGAGCATAGAAAGGCACATAGAGTACGGTCAAACTTTAACTCTAAACTCGCAAATTAAGTAGTATCGCTGCATTTTTGGTATGTTGATTAGACATCATAGCCCAGTATAAAACCATATTTTGGAAGCAAAAAGAATTGTGCTAGCAGCGTTGTTTGTGAAAAACCTCGAAATTCACTTTTTAGTTTCTGATTTTTATTAAAAAAACCTCACGTTTTTTGACAATATACAGTGTGAGCAGTTTAAAACCGACCGATTTTAACAGTGTATTCCTGACCACATTTAGAAACCTTTTATCTCACATAAACTTTCCTGGATAATACCAATTGAAAAAAAAACATATTTAATAATTGTGTTTAAAGAACCAAAAGAAATTTTACATTTCACTTAATGAGAACATATTACTTATACTATGATAATAATACTATATAATAACAATTGTTACTCACAATCAGTACAAATGGTGGTGCCATTATGGAGAATAGTCTCAATAACCTCATTAATAGATGTCAAAAGTGAGAAATAACCTGTTGGCAATTGTATCTTTGGGCTAGTTTTTAATTGGAACTTTTTATAATACAATAATTTAAGTGGTTTATGATTGAATTATAGCCATACCAAAAATTAGGGAAATGACAGACGAGTGAAATTCAACGGAGAAACAATCAAATTCATCCGATTTGTAGATGACATTGCAGCAATAGCAGATACGCCCCAAGACCTACAGTTGCTATTGAATACCATGGACAGCGTGTGTAAAGAATCCTCACTCAAAATTAATGTAATTATATATTAAAAATATAAATTAATGTATTAATATATACTATATAAAACCAAAATTTTAACCACATCAAAAACAGGATTGGAACACTTTAACCAAATAATTAAAATAGATAATACTACATTACCGGCCTGCATAACAAACTCTAAAACGGACCAAATATTTAAATCTAAATTAAAACAACTACTTATTGAAAGGGCATACTATTGCATAAATTTTAATGACTACAAATATATTATTTATTAGGGTTCCGTAGCCAAAATGGCAAAAACGGAATATAACTATAGTAACGAAATTTGGTAAGGTTATGTGTTGCATAAACTGCTACAGGATTATGATACTAAATTGTAAAAAAAACCATTGGGGTGGGGGCCCTCCATACATGTAACTGAGGGATAGAATTTTTTTTTGTTATACAGTGTGTAAATCTAATACGGGCGATCAATTAAACCAGGCAAGGGATTCATTAGTGTAATCATGGATTACAAGGTTTTTTTAAAGTTACTCTTAATTATGACCCTACAGAATTTTTTTAAGATTATCGGAGCAGCAATGTAGGTACGAACATTTGTTTTTATTGACATGGCAGTTATGTCATCTGCATTTGAAATTAGCTGTCAACGAGTGCTGAACTCGCGTATGTTGCTCTACATTGCGCGCCGAATTATTTTGTATGGAAAATTTTGTTACTCTTATTTTAAGAAAAAGTTATTTGAATGTACTTATTATGTCGTAAACTAACGCCAGTTAAGAGCTTCGCCCGTATTAGACTTACACCCTGTATATAAGCGTGTGGGGTATTAATAGAAAGGTCTTTGAAAATGATATGAAGGTTTATAAATCTCATTTTTACTTAAGCAAATCGTTTTCGAGATATCAGCTCTCAACGTCAGAAAATTGTGTCCCCCCCCCTCTATTTTTTAAACTACGCGATATAAAATTCTATAAAAAATATATGTTATGCACATTAATAAACTCTATCCACAATTTTTGGTTTGCTTAAATTATTTCCTATAGTTTTTGAGGTAGGTTGATTTAACTGTATTTTATTAATAATAAATTGATAATGGTACGGAACCCTTCGCGCGCGAGTCCCGCTCGCACTTGGCCGGTTTATTGTATTAACGTAATATTTAATACCTATTGTATACATTGTAAATCTATGGACCTACTATTATTGTAAAATAACATCTTTTAATTTTAATTACATACCTACCCACCTATATAAAAATTGACATGTAAAAATTTTACTTTTACCAAATAAATTATGTATTCTGTATTAGAAACTGTAAAATCATTCAAATATCTTGGTAGTTTAATTACTGCAGACTCCAGGTGCACACTTGACATCAAAATTCTAATAGGATTAGCAAAACTGGCTTTTAATAACAAGAAATATTTCATGACTTCAAACATAACACAAAATACCAAAAAGAAGCTCATCAAAACTTTAATCTGGAGTATAGCATTATATGGGTGTGAGGCGTGGACCATGACGCAAAAGGACAGAGAGATACTGGAAGCGTTTGAAAAGTGGAGCTGGAGAAGAATGGAGAAGATAAATTGGACAGAAAAAATCACAAATGAAGAAGTGCTTAAAATAGTGAATGAAAAAAGGAGTTTGTTAAAGATAATAGAAAATAGAAGAGGGAAAATGTTTGGCCACCTTATACGACATGACGGTTTGATAAAATACATAATAGAAGGAAGGATTGAAGGAAAGCGAGGAAGAGGGAGACCTTGAAGAAGTTATATGAAACAAATAAAAGAGAAGGTAGACGTTGTGTCGTACAAAGGAAGTCAAGGAGGCGGCTTTAGACAGAGTTAGATGGAGACAGCTAAATTCATCAGTTACGCCGACAAGAATTTGACTCTTAAATTTATGATGATAGTTTAGTTGGCATTTAGTTAACTAAATTATTACATTTATTACCAATTTTTATGGGTATGAAATCAAATTTGGTAAATTATTAGCAACTTTCATTTGGGGAGAATTTTATATACTTAGGTTTTTGTTGTACATTAATGTTGATGGACAATTAAATTTTGGTTCTAAATACTAATTTAGATAAAACCGATGAGGGATCGCAATGCCGAGGGAATAACAAAACAGTCGGTTCTGGCACAGGCGCTGTATGGTCACAGTTTCACCTAAAGGTGCGTTTTAACCAAAAGAGCTTTCGCTGTTCTAGCGCCCGTTCTATTTACGAAATCAACCAATTACGTTTTGTCGTAGCGATCGAATTTCGTAGAGTGGGAGGTTAGAACAGCGAATGCTCTTTTAGTTTGAACGCACCTTAACACTCTTCCTCGCTTTGCTCGTCGTCGTACCTAACAGGACTCTGTATAATGTTTTTTTTACGGTATTTTTTGTAGGCAAGTTCAGAAACATGCTAAACAACAACAACAGGTAAAGTGCTTGTACTTAGTTTCTTAGAGGAGTCAGAGATCTGCATATATTTTTTGATTATTGTTTTTTTTAACTAATTAATATCATATTTGTCTAAGACAAGTACATGAGCAGTCATAATTTTAAAGATCGGTTCAAATGTGTATTTTTTACTTAGTTCAAACACTGACGAAATGTTATTCGTGTAATAGTTGTTAGGCCTAGTGAAAGATTTGACAAATGATCAGTATGCTAAAATCATTGTTTCATTACAATAATCCATTTTATAATAATTCTGCCAAATGAAACGTTGTCATACAAAAATTTGCTAATTTGGTTGTCAAAGTGAATCATCGGCGAAATGTTGGTTAGCAAATGAAATTCGGACAAAAGGCACAATCCCATCGGGTAGCAAACATACAACAAAAAAATCATTCAAATTGAGAACCTCCTCCTTTTTTTGAAGTCGGTTAAAAAGAGTAAATATTTAAGATTGATTAATAATTTACGGTTTAATACGGTTGAAGAATAGAAGGGCTAGACGGCGGAGTCATGCTGAACGGTCTGCATAAAATAGTTGGGTACGCGGATGATCTCGCCTTGCTTGGAGAGAACAGGAGGTCTGTTGTAGAGAGGGCTAGAGCCCTTGCGGAAGAGGGCTTGCCAGTCGGACTCAGAATCAGCAAGGAAAAGACTGTGTATCTGTACATGCGGAGGCACAGAAACGTCCTGGAGCCTAGAGAGGACCTAAATGTGGATGGTGTATCCTACCAAGGGGTAGAGAAGTTTAAATACCTGGGCTGCGTGGTAAATGACACAAACTGCAGGGAAGAGGAGATTGAACTTCGCATCCAGGGCGCCCTTAGATGCACAGCAGCTTTTCATAAGGTGTTAGTGTCCAAGATCATGCACCGGAGGACCAAGATTCGCATTTACAAGACTGTTATTAGACCAATCTTAATGTATGGATGCGAAGCGTGGACGCTCACCTTAAAAGAAGAGAACAAGCTTCTTGTTGCAGAAAGAAAAATCTTCCGCAAAATTCTCGGACCTACCCAGAGAGCTGACGGTAGCTGGAGAATTAGAAAAAACCAAGAGCTGGAGGACATCATTTCTGAGCCCAACATCATTGGCGAGATTAAATCTGCAAGGCTTCGCTGGCTCGGACATGTGTTTAGGATGCCAGTTGATAAGGCAGTGAAACAGGCCTTCCTAGGAAGACCCAGTGGACGCAGACCGGTTGGTAGACCAAGATACCGCTGGATAGACGAAGTGAAGAAGGACCTACGCGCCCTGAATGCAGTGAACTGGGAGGAGATCGCACAGAACCGAGCGCATTGGCGCCAACTCGTATCGGAGGCCAAGATCCACTTCGGGTCGCTGAGCCAGCGGAGTAAGTAAGTAAGTAATAATTTACGGTTAAAATTTAGTTAAAAGTTAAGATAAAATACATTATTTTAAGGAGATACAAAACAAACCACTGGTGGTGTACCTCTAATAATATTCAATATAATATCAGCTATAGGCATTACAATTCACTTGTGCATTGTTATTCAGTAATAAATGTCTAGTAAACGTCTGCGTTTACTAGTTACATTTACAGCTACAAGCAGTTACAGCTGTAAGTAGTTCTCTATGTCCTTAGTGGATCCTTACTACGGCGCGTTCTATTTTAATTTTCCAATGTCATTTTTATATACTTTCCTATTAAAAACTTTAATACATTTGTATGGCCGTTATTTATATTTCGGGAAATACTGGGAAATTTATTAGTAAAATTAAATGGAGTCCGCCTCCATACATTGACACTTTTCATTAGATAAGGACTTTCGCTTGTAATACAAGTCACAAGCTTTCGAGAAATAGGCCCCTGGCAGGAATCTACCAAGTGGGTACCTACGTAGTACACGTAATTAATTACGATGCCTACGTTAGACAATTTCACATCACAGCATAAATATGCTTTACGGAAACATACGTATGTGGCTGATATTACAAGATTTATATTTATTTAACTGAAAAGTATATCTGAAGAGCATTTGTCTCTGTCACTTTAGACACATTACATTTTAACTGTATAAGTACAGAATACCATCTCCAAAAACCCGTTTAAAGAAATAATGACTCTTGCTACGATACTATTAAGTTCAAATTCCCACCTCGCAACGATAAATTTCACGTAGAAGGTTCTTCCTTTTAAAAAAATGATACTCGTCGGTGGAATTAGTACGTAGCTCGTAGATATGCGCTATTCGCCGTGAGGCCCTACTGATGTACTCCCCGGGGTGGCAACGACAGTTCGAACCGAATGCGCCAGTTGGATAGGCCTGCTCTAGAGCAGGTGTCATCGGAGTGACAGGTGCCCGACATATACAATTTTCGTAATGAGGGTTTCCGATATTTATTCTGCCACCAGGTGGCGCTCCTAGGGCAGAAGGTCCAAACAGCTGTCAGATTCATAGGCGCTGAACAAAACATATCGAAATTCTATTGTATTTGGAAGTTTATTTATTTTCTAATCGTTTACGTCACGACGCGAAAACGGTCGCCGAAGTGAAGAGTGAGCTGTAAAACAGAGGCGCAAAGTCACTCATGGTACTAAAAAATTGACTAGAAATTTGTTAATTTCATGGGATTTACTTTTGAACAGATTCTTCGATTTATTTTAGAAGACAATATTCCTAAAGTAATGGCTTTTAAGAAGAAATAAACAAACAAATACACATAAAATTAAATTCGCGTATTTATTTTGACGATTCGTTGGACCTTACGCCACAGTGTTGCCACCTCACCGCTCCACAATGGCTGGAAATGTATCAAACACCCTCACTCCGGTAAGCCTCCAGGCGTCTCGTCACATCCTGTATTGTAAATAATTCTAACCGAAACTCAGAGCATGTCAATATTTATGTATATTCGGGCGTGTGGCATTCAGGTGTACTTTTAATTTCATTATTCCCTTTTGTTTTTAAACATTTTGATTACTTAATTGACTTAGGTATTCGAAATATGTCCAAATATAATTCCGCATACATAATCACAATACCATGCTTCTAGAAGATGTCATGTCAAGTCAGGACAGTCTCACAAATCAAATTCAAAAACCATCACACCTAGTGCCAGCCTTCGTAGCCTAGTTGATAGTGACCTTTAGTGCGGTCAGACTTTACATTAAACTCGCAAATCATACAGTATAGCTGTATTTTTGGTATGTTGTTTAGACACCATAGGGCACTATAAAACGACATTTTGCAAGCAAAAAAAGTTGTTCTAGCTACGTAGTACGTAAAAAACTGCGAAATTTACGGTCCTTTTTCAGTTTCTAATTTTTATTAAAAAAAAATTATTTAAAACGTTTAAAAATTAATAAATTTCCAACAAATTGAGCTAACATGCATTACCGTAGGTCTCATAGATTCAGAGATACGCGACTTCAAAAGTACTCTTTTCTGTTCTGTAAACTAGCACTACTCGTATTTTGAGTTTTGCTAACGTTTTCAGCTTAATATCGCCTCACCTAATTATCCTACGAAAAACATGCAATAATGACCTTATAGCGCACTTAACCCTTAACCACCTACGTGCGGTCTCACAAACACTGGATTATTCAAAATTGACAATAACTGAACGCAAGTACATCGCTCACGCCTCTGTGACCTTGTACCTTTGCCCAGCCCCTACGCAGTGCTGGCCATGCTGTCGACTCGTTCAGACGTGCACTCATTTGGATTTGGTGAGTTATAAAGTAGCATGGGCGGTCCGTGAGACCGCATGTAGATGGTTACGATACATTTTGTAAGTGTCTCAGTGGCCGCACGTAGGTGGTTGTGTTATTTAAATTATGAACAAAGTTTTGAAAAAAGGTTCAAATTTATGAAGAAACTGGCCGTAAACTTAGTGAAACCCTATTTAGAGCGTCGTGCAAATAATCAGCGTCTTCCACGGGACTAGAAACTTGTTTTGAATGTGAATGTTCGAACAAATTGTGTGTCGACGGCAGACAAGAATGGTTATTTTAAAAGCATGTAATTTTACAAAAATATCTTATTTGTAACCAAATTAGATAGTTTAATAGCATTTTTGATTGCTTAATTTTATTTTTTTATAATGAAAAGCTTTATATTATGTTTTTTAATTTTGTCATATCCTGAAGGATACTAAGTTTTGTAATCGAAAATACAACAAGTTAATAAATATGTTTAATTTGCAATACAAAATGTTGATTATTTTTGTATTCTTGTTGTTTAATAAATGCCTGAAACTATTTAAAGTATATTTAATATGTTTAAACTTCCTTCAGTCACGCCAAAGTAAATAAATCAGGTCTCATAAGAAGAAGCGGTCTCCATGACCGCAGGTAGGTGGTTGTGTGATACAAACAGGACGTAGGTAGTCAAGGGTTAATATTCTTTCATTTAAGGGTTAAATCAGGTAAGTAAACTTTGTAATATAAAATAAAATCGCGAAATTCAAAAGACAGGAGGCCCGCTGTCTAAGTTTTTCATACAAATCGCAAGTCGTGTTGTAAAGCTGCAATTTTAGTATATTATATAGGCCCTATAGGGATGTACAAAAATGCATATTACAAGAAAAATAAAAAAGAATTTTGGCATAGGACGTAAAAAACTGAAACAAATGTGGTCTTCTTTTAGTTTTTGACGTTTAATTAAAAATCTATTTCCTTTTTGATACTAATTGCTACAAAAGTTAGAAAGAATATTAAAAGTGCCCTTCATTAAGTTAAGAAAAAAAATGCATGTTTTGAAGCCTTGTATACCTCCAACTATAAGACTTACAGTAATTGTTATCGGCTCTACTTGTTCCAAATTGAATATAGTTATTATCTACAATTACTTTTTTTTTTAGCGCATACGTTTTGCCAATATTTAGTGAATAACTTTATCGTAAACTTAAATTTGTCTATGTTTTGATAAAAGGGTACTTTTTGAAATGTCGTATCTCATGATATATATATATATATATTGGCGTCTCCTCTGTTATTATAATAAGAGTAGGGTTTAGGGTCCAATGAATGAGACAATTACCAACTTCGTATTTGAGCAGTGGTTTATTCTTCACCAATTCGCGATATTAAAACATCAATCTTAAAATAACAAAGCGTATGAGACAACGTCTGCAACTGACCATTTCGATGACAAGAATGCCCCCACCGACCATCAGTCAGGTTACTTATAGGACTTAGAGGGTCCGGGCGGGTGCAGGTGGCGTGATCGCCTGATCGGTCAGGTCAGGTGCAGCTGTTGTTTTTGTACATTGATTACTATTGGATATTTTTCACATTTTAGATTCTACATGATGACGCCGCCGTCACGGCCATACTGACATACGCACGTCCTCGTGCGTGCAACTTTACAACAAAGCATATCAGAATCGAAAGAATGACTTTAACTGTTCGATCATCCTGACTGATAAATTATCTTGGCTTGATACCACAAATGATAAATCAGGTTAGCCTGGCCCGAACGTCAGGACTAGCCTCTTAGATCCTTCTGCATGACACTGGAGGAGTCACTTCTTCTTTACCTGCTAGTCCGGGCATTGTTCTTTTTGCCCCTTTAGCGGAGTTATTGGTCCGGTGTCCTTCAATCAAAATCATCTTTTCCTTGGCTAGACCGGACATTATTGTTTTTGTCCCTTTAGCGAAATGATTGGTCCGACCCGACATCTTTCAATTAACATATACTCATCTTTATTAGCTAGACCGGACACTAATACCTTGTCCCTTTAGCGTGCTTAAAACTGATTGGTCCGGCATAGCCCTTCAATCATATTTTTGTACTCCCTTTTTTAGTTTTATTCTATTTAATTTTTCTTTTGGAAAGCTACTATCTCTCAACAATATGCTGTCATTATCATTAACATTTGGCAAATGGTTATAGTGACAAAACGAATCAAACTATTGTCAATGTGAAACACCGCCGTCACGTCATCATGACTAGTTGACTATAATTTTCAATTTTTTTTTTTTATTAACTCTTTTTTTTTAATATCTAGTACAATGTTGATTCTAGACCGCTTACGTAACTTTTTGTTTTTACTATTTTTTTGTGGTTTTTTTTTTATATTTACTTTTATGTTTCTATTTTTTTTTTTTTATCATTATTTTTTAAATCCGCATTTCGCCCTCAGCGTGACAATTTATTCTCCTTATACATGTTTATTGTAATAAGACATAAGTCAATGCTTTATTTTTATAGACTATCTAGATTTTTTTTTGACATGGCAATGTAAACCAAATTCAAATATGACCTCAATTTTAAACCGGCAATTTACATCGAACAATAACCACTTTTCACGCTTTTGTCATTGCTCAGAAATTTGTTTTGAGTTGACCAAATGAAATATTTTATTGTTCTATTTTCATAATTCCTGCCACCTGTCTTAGCTATGTTGTAGCGGCTGCACTTTTAAAACATTTTTTGTAGACACAAAATTCAATTTCAATTTTATTTCATTACCATTGCAAACATATGAAATAAACAACCAAAATATTTTTCTTCCAAATGTTCCACAAACAGGCCATAGATTAAACACAAATTTTGATTTATTCGAATTGCATTTGGAATATTTTTTTGCCTACCCGCGATTCTTCAAATTTTCTCGCGCTCTCTTTACGCTCAATATTCCCAGAAAGTCAAGAAAATGTTTTTTTTTGTATGGGACATGTACGTTGTATTTGCTGAACATCTGAACGACTCTCTGATATTTAGAGTGTAAGTACCTAAGATTTTTTTTTCTTTACTTTTGGGATGTTTTGAAACCAATAAAGGACTTTCATTTTTTTTGAAGTTTTTTTTTTTACCCAGGTATTTTACTATGCACTAGATTACTAACTGACCAGATCAAAGAGTGAGGTAAGATAAGCAGCAATTTTGTTGACTTACTTCGATCGATTTCACTGCATAATATTCTTTGATGATATATGGTATGTGATATTTCTGACCATGAGAGCGTCATTTTAAGATAAATTGATTTCAGGGGCACAACGTTTTTCGCCAGTTCTCGTGTTTTTTTTTTTTAATTTTTTTTGTATCAACTGATGCATTTTTCTGTGAATATCAACTATCTATGTCATCAAAGTAACACTAAAGTCGAATTACAGGACTAAAGTTTTAACATTCCTACAAGGCCCTTAAAGGCTGCCACCCAAATTTGTTTCAAATTGTGACATCACGGTTGCCAATCAGTGATAAGTTTACTATGGGAGAGCAAGAAAATTGCTATTTTAACTGGGAACTAATAACTTCAATATGAATGTTGCACAAGTTTTTTTTTTTAAACTACAGAGTGAACGGCGAATTTTTTGTAGATTTAACTACACTATGTCACAAAAATTAACACTAAGAATCAACACTATTGCACAGTAATACCAGCGTAAATAATAAATTGAAAAAGGCCATGAGCTTATCCTGTCCTAGAGGTTGTGTAAAATTATTCACCAATGGACAGCATGTCTCAAACTCTATAATTTTCACAATTAATTAATTGCAATTCTCATTTACATTTGTGCAACGAAAATGACAACACTTCAACGCTCATTAGCAGTGAAATTCTGACGCCGTAACTTAATCACATTGTTATCGTGTTAAATTATTTGTCGGAGATATGAGTTACTAAATCTAGAAAACGATAAGCAATGTTTTGCTTGGAGTGGTCTTTGCTTGGTCCATGCAGGTTTGCAGGTAGATGATACCAACCTATGAACAGGTGGCTGGTGACCTGACAGTATAAAAGGTCACTACTGCAGTGTTCATAAATTCATTCCCGTGTTAGACATAGAACGATTCACTCTTGTCTTGTTATGTGAAGGGTTTACATTCTTATGAAGGAAGTTATTTCTATGGAGTATGCATCTATGCATGGACGCAAGCTTAGAACTCTCCATTCGTTTTCTACTACTGCGTAGATGCGTGGATACAAGATTCTGAGTGCTGTTGGTGGCGAGTAACGAGAAGCTAGGAGGCAGATAACAGGAATCTTACCCCTCTTAGCTCGGCTGTCATTAGAGTTCCCGATATCAGCAAGTGGGATGAAGACTCAAGGCTCACGTAACAGTGAGTACTGGTATTGTATCACATGTAAACGGTAAGGTTTAAAATCGACAACAGTTGGTAAGGTAATGATTGTTCACTATGTTTGCAGTTAAGTTTGATTTGAGTCGTGATTTAGAAAACTGCTTTGTTCTTTTTTTGTGATTACTGTTGTAAGAAAACGTGTGGGTAGGTATCCTACCCTATTGGAAAAAAAAAATAAAAACAGTAATTCTAGTGATTTCAAAGTATATCATGACCCATACTTATTACTTACTTAGTTGTGAAATACTAGCAGTACCAAAATATGGGCAGGTAGCCCTTTGTTTTGTTTTGTTTTCGAGTCTACCAAAAATTAATTTGTGATAGTGATAAACATTTTCAATCCATGCCTTGTGTTAAAAGTTTTCTATGCATGTGAAATTACCGTTACAGATGTTCAACTTCAAGATCAACAAGCTCACTGTCCTAGTAGTCTACAGTTTCATCCATGATGAATATGCTGTGACGATGAAACGAGCGCAATTTCTTGCGATACCTATGTCCAAGAAATTAAGAATTGAAGACGCCAACTCTATGGTTATTTTGGAGCAACGGAAATTAAAGGACAGGTTTCTTTTCAATTGTTTTAATGAAAAATTAGAAGCAGTAGTTTAAAGAACTAATGGTTGACATTTCTGTTTGTAACGTTAAGTTTTTGTGTTCTTAATACTTTTTATTATTTGCGAGATTAATTTGATTATAGTAAAGTGAAGCACAATCTTATTTTGATGTCGAGTATAAGATGAGGTCAGTGTCTAACCTCAAACTTTAGGTACTTAGTGTTATGATTAGGTCTAGCATTCCAATTATCTCAACATCTGTTCAAAACTGCTTATTGCTAGTCTACTTGAAAAAAAAGGAAATCAGTTGGCTTTGAATATACTTTGTTTTTGTGATAAAAATGATATCGTACAATTTAATGATTACAGTTCAACATGGTGAGTCAGAACGAGCTGCCGCCTGCAAGTTGTTGATGTCATGCCCGGTGGCGTAGCAGGTGTCGTTACTGCCTACCGTGAACACCTGGTGCAGCACGTGGTGTGGACACGTTTTTAATCCGCTGAGCAGTTCACATTTTTGTTGGGCTATTTGAGGTCTGAGCTAATTGGTGAAACTAATGTTGTTGTAGCCATCGAGGGTTTATTCCCTTTCGATTCTTTAGAGTTAAAAAAAAAATGGAGGAAGAAATGCAAAATTGAAACTAAATTAGACATCAATGTTACAGTTACGCAAGTTTAAAATAAACAAGTTTTATTAAACGCATTGAGATCGGTTATAATAATTTCTGAAAGGTCATGATGATGGTCATGATGAAGGTCACGATGAAGGTCACGATGAAGGTCACGATGAAGGTCACGATGAAGGTCACGATGAAGGTCACGATGAAGGTCACGATGAAGGTCATGATGAAGGTCACGGTGAAGGTCACGGTGAAGGTCATGATGAAGGTCATGGTAAAGGTCATGATGGTGGTCATGATGGTGGTCATGATGATGATCATGATGACTGTCATGATGATGGTGATGATAATAATTTCTTATTATTTAGGCTGTCAATAGTTTCAGTTTGACTTCTTTAGTTCAATTAAAATTGTAAGTTTTATTGAAATTAATCAATTAGTTTGCAATCGTGGAATGAAACTTTTTACATTTTTGTTGGGTTCAGTTTTCTCAGACTACATACACCATTTATCATTCGTAGTCGTAGGTGTAAAATCGGATCTATTTTTCCGTCTCAGTGCGGCCACGATTGTGAGTGGCGTTCGTTTGGTTTAATGGTGTATGTGGTCAAGGCGTTTAGATTGTGCGACAGCCATGTAGGTGGTTGTTAAGACTCAGTTGCTGGGTGTAGCATCTGGAGTATTGTAACTGATGTGAGTACTGCAACCCATTTGTTCGTTTGTTGAAGTGTTTCATTTGACTATTGTAGAACTGTGTCGGTTACTGGCTAGTAAAGTAGTAAGTACATAGTTAGACTGACTAGCCTATTTCGAATGTTAATGAAGTTGATTTTAATTCCCTGGGTTGATTAAACGAGTACCTTAAGAAAATATGATTCTGAATTGCGGCATTAAAATCATCTATTAACTACTTTAAATGCGGAAAGGGTAATTTTTAAATTTAATGAGTTCTAATCATCAGTCATGTGAGCTTTCAATGGACCGAGAGCAAGTCCGAGGGATTGAGCGTGATCGAATAATCGCATCGGAAGTTCCGGAGAATGTAAAAGGTGCACGTGGACTGCTTTTTATGTGCAGTATACTCTTTGCGAGGAGTAGCACTTACGCGGCTGAGATGGTTAACTTCTGATAGGTTATTGGATCATAACAATCCGACGGACTGAAATGAAATCGGATGGTTATAATGTAACCTGGTTGAGTAATTTACGTTTTTGTTTGAGTCGAGAGGTTGACTAATTTGAATCATTCATTAATTGAGATCATTTTGGTAATGCCACAAAATAAGTTATTGTTGTTAAACGGGATGAGGTGACTATGTCACAATGTGAGTTTCCGATAGACATAAACGTGACTTGTGTTTCCTTAATTTTGATTTTACTGGTAACTGAAATTGAGCTGGTGGCACTATCAAAATTGTCTAACAAATTGAAGTTCATAAATGATTGAATACAGATAACATTTTGTTGTTAATGAAAATGCTAGAAAGCCAAGTACCACGTGAAGTAGATGAAGATTGTTGTGGCATGAAGGATGAGGTTCTCAGTTCGGTTGGTCGACCGTACCAGAGGCTTGATCGTAGCCGTAGCCCGTTAGAAGTCGGTGTCTACCTTTGAGTAGTCCGTGGGTACGCGGTGCGCGATAAGCTCTGGCGGAGGTCGGGTCTTGTAGAGACCGTAGAGTCAGGGTTGACTCGGCGATCCCTTGGGGATGCGCGTAGTGTGTGGTTATGTGATAACCAATAGGCCACGAATGAGAGACCTGCTTCCGAAAGTTTGCCGTCATGTGTTTTACGTAAAAGGTGGCTATGAAAGCCAGGTGGTACTTGTCTGGTCTTGCATTTAAATTGGTGGTAATGAATTGACTTTAAGTGATCCTAAATTCAGTGGCAAAGAATAAAATTATTTTCCTTGAGTTGAGTTGATTTTACGTAGACAGATAATTTGGTCAGGAGTAACCGAGTGGTGACAAAGATTACTGATGTACGTGTTTGTTTCAGATACAAGCGAGGACGCTTGTCTTGTCAGTATGGCCGTGTCGGAGATATGAGTTACTAAATCTAGAAAACGATAAGCAATGTTTTGCTTGGAGTGGTCTTTGCTTGGTCCATGCAGGTTTGCAGGTAGATGATACCAACCTATGAACAGGTGGCTGGTGACCTGACAGTATAAAAGGTCACTACTGCAGTGTTCATAAATTCATTCCCGTGTTAGACATAGAACGATTCACTCTTGTCTTGTTATGTGAAGGGTTTACATTCTTATGAAGGAAGTTATTTCTATGGAGTATGCATCTATGCATGGACGCAAGCTTAGAACTCTCCATTCGTTTTCTACTACTGCGTAGATGCGTGGATACAAGATTCTGAGTGCTGTTGGTGGCGAGTAACGAGAAGCTAGGAGGCAGATAACAGGAATCTTACCCCTCTTAGCTCGGTTGTCATTAGAGTTCCCGATATATTATTACTATTTGTCTATTATCATGTGCTGAAAACATGGAAATCCAAGAAATTGGCAGACGCTTTTTATTATATTCAAAGTCAATTAGTTAATCAAATTAAATATACTTTGATGCCGACCTGTGCCAAGTTATAGGCACACCTCATTTTAAAAATGAAAGTGTCCTCAATAAAGGCTGTTAGTTTTTATTTTTGCCTGTTGTCAACTTTTCTAGGTAAAGGATGTCAACGAATAAGTGCCGTTGATCAAGATTGCCAACAATAATGAGACATTTTTCTATCATGTTTTACGTACAATTTTGAGATGCTATGTGATATGTAGCACTCCAAACGAGGCTTTGAAAAAGAAAAATATCACCCAACTTTAGGTACTTTAACTGAAATGGTATTTTTTTATATTTTTTAAATTTAAAAATCGCTTTCATGATTTATTAAAGTTGTTTTTTGCAGTTAAGCTATTGATACCGCCCTTCTAAGGAAGTTAAATCACTATATTATAATCAGTAAATCTTGTAATTTTCGACCATAACTTAATGACAAAAGTGTTTTACGACTACCACTTACAACTGCTAAAGTTTCAAACTGATACGAGTGACATGTGACAACAGATTTCAGCGTTTGTAATTTTTATAGGTATATACCCGGTGCATACATTTTTTATTTTGCTTAATTTTTTGGCCATTTAGTCTTAAATACTTCTTCAGAAGACTTTAAATTTAGACTAATTTGTTGTCATTTTCATGATAACGCAGAATTTAAATAAAAATCTTACTTTAGATAGTAATTTATTGATGTCGACGGGCACTGAACTCTGACGCCGTCAACGCGTCATATGTGTGAGCAAGTATTTTAGCGTCAAGCCTTAGGGCAGTGTTAAAGGGCTCTCTTTTTTTTATTAAGCCAAAAGATATTTAATTGGTATTGGCTTGTGTTTTTTTTTTTTATTACTAGCTACATGGGTCTAGTAAGAGATTAGATTCAGTTGGAAATAACCAAGAGATAAGTAACCAATCAAATCGATTTAATTTCTCCGATTGTACTTATTCACGTGTTTGGGTGTTTATCGATAAAGTTGCTGATTTTTTTTTTTTCACGACGTTGACTATTTGTTTCTTATCTCGTTAAGTTTTTGTCAATTGACCAACTATCAAACAAATTATTGTTTATTTAACAATAATTACGCATCAATGTCTCAGAAAAAGTTACAGGTACCGGAAATTGGGACACAAATTCCTGCTTATGTTCTCATTATGATGTGACGCATCGTGATCGGTAAAATCGAATGATAAATCATGTACTATATTGTACGTGCAGATTGTTAATTACGGGATTATTAAGATACTTCTCAAAACTGCTTTTTCAAGAAATGACTCGCCATTATTGCAATTCATAAGACTGCTTAGTCACAATTATATTCTACACCAGGCTCAAAGAGCCATGCAAAGCAGTTAAAATTATCACTTGTTTGCTGGTATTTGCGGTAGGTATTGTTGCCCGTAGCTGAAGTTCC